>CM061142.1:768307247-768605431 GCA_030789695.1 Scilla litardierei | reverse complement strand
ATTCTACTAAACTTACATTCCATATACTTGGATTTTTTCATACTAAGTCTGAAACTTTGAGTCTCCAATGTTTACCTCCACAAATCTAACTTTGCATTCACACCACTTTTGATATCACCTATCAAAACAATAACATTTAATAATAACATACACGAAGGCACCACATCTAGTGAACTAATCCATCACTATGCAAATGGGATGGGACTTAGGGATGAGCCTTCATGTAATCCAATGGTAATCAGAAATATCTGTTAATCCTCCACAAATCTTCACATTAGTAACTGCTCCTTAATATATATCTTGAATAGAATACATTACTTTAGAGGAACCCCAATTTTAAGTAAGGTCCATTATAGAACTTTTCTAAGGAATTTATTGTAAGCTTTCTTCAAGGTAGTAAAGACCCTATGCAAATCACTCTTCATTACTCTATATTGCTCTATAATCTACATGATGAAAGGGACCATGTTGTCGAAAGTCCTAGTATAAAACCAAATTGATCTTGTAATATGATGACATTCTTCCTCAACCTGTTTACGGGTGTTTTCTCACCATTGGATCGTTGACTAGAGGTTTGATGATTAACGTGTTCAAGGGATCGATTGGAATCCCTTGGTCCCGCCAATCTTGTGAGTTCTCAACTAGGGTTGCGTGAGACCCTACTTCAGCACGGAAAAATAGCTTGCTTGGGGGATCGAGGACGAGCAGGCTCTTCGTCCGCGATATTGGGCCTCGGTCAGTAGGGTGCGAAGGGGTGGCCTCGGCACCTAGATGAGCGCTCGGCCTCGGTCAATCAAGCGCTGAGGGGTAGCCTCGGCACCCTAATTGTCACTTGGTCTCGATCGATGTCGATGCTCGCTAGGGCCGAGCGGGCTCAATGTCGTGTTGACCTTGCTTCAGTGAGTTCTGCGCTGAGGGGTAGCCTCGGTGCCTTGGGACCAATTTGACCTGGACAGACGAAGAAACTCGTCAGGGGGCCGGACCTTGGTTCCAGCCAAGTCCCCTCCGATGCCTAAGTCAGAACGAATCTGAATGATACTCGGCGGGACTGGTACGACACGCAGGGAGGCCGGTACACGTATCCTTGGACCGAGCTATAAGAGGGAAGACAATGGGGAAATCAAGGACTTTTTAGTAGAATACCTCCGTGTCGCGGTAGCTGGGGTCAGGCCCCTCTCTTCGCCCCCCCTCGAGTCCCTATATTGGGATTCTCCCATGATCGTCCTATCTTCATGCCCCCTATTCCGCCCCCATGATCCGCCTCCCTCCGGTCATCTTTATGCGCCATGAAGGTGGGTTAATGGGGTCCCTTAATGGTCATTAAGGGGGAGCGTTTTTAGGGAGCGGTTAACTCCCGCAGTCGTGGGCTGACCGGGCGCAAGTCCGATCATGGCCGACCCGATATAGGGCCTTCACAGGAGTCTTCGACGGCCGGCCCAAAACTCCTTTTGGGGGCCTTCTTCTTCCCGTGTGGGCCTGGGCCGCTTGCTTTTGGGCTTCTCTAAAATGGTCGTATCAATTGCTCCCATCGCTCGGGCCATTCGGATCTTGCCGGTTCGGTTCGAGCAATGTGACTCATGGATTTTGACAGGCGCGTCAGTCGAGACCGAGCCATTAAATGGAGGCCATCATGACGCGGCCCGTTTGAATTTCTCTGGGTGTGGAATTCGAAGCGCCGTCAGTCCTCCAGATGTTGCCATGTGCTCTTCTTCAGACGGTCATGATTCTGAGATTGCTTTTCATATAAAGACACCGGCCTCCTGAATTTGATTCCTTCACGCCTTTTTATCCGACTCTGGTCTTGCAAGCTCCTTCGACCCCTCCTTCGTCTTTCTTCCTCCGGATCCTTCCTAAGGTAACTCTCCTTCCTCTTCCTTATCCCCGCTCGATTTGTCCTATGGCCGCGCTTAGAATAGGTGGTTCCGCGTCGGGGTCCGGGGTCCCTCCGGTGCCTGAGTCAGGCGTTCCTCAGCCATCGAGGCTTGATGTCCCTCTGGGACACGCCCTGTTCTGGATAAGGGGAAGGGCTTGCTCTTTGAGGAACTAGTTGGCGGCGATGTGGCTCAGGCGGCAGAAAGGTTCGACGTTCCTCCGATGATCCTCAGATTGACGCCTATGGTTCCCTTCTCGACGGCTTCAGAGATTAGGGAGAAGTATTTGTACCACCCGCATGACGTCCGGATCCCTTTCAGTGATGAACGGATTTGTTTTCCAAGGAGCAGGGAGGTGGGTGTCTACGTCGACATGTTTTGCCTGGGGCTCCGCTTTCCCCTTCATCCCTTCATCATCCAGATCCTGGATTTCTTGAAGGTGGCCCCGTGTCAGCTAACCCCATACTCCATTGTGGTGCTGGTCAGGTTCATCATGATCTACAGCGTCCATGGCTTGGAGCCTACCCTGCCCCTTCTCTTCTACTATTTCCGGGTGCAGACGGTCGGCCGAGGGTCATGGCAGCACATCCGGGCCCGAGCGGGGAGGGAGTGCTTGCTAGGCTTGCCCCGCTGGGTGGGAAACTGGAGTTCGAGCTTTGTCTTTGTCATTTCCCCAGGGATGCTGTGATTCTTACCGATTGGGGGGGCTATGTCAATATGACGTGACGTTGACCCTCTCCGAGGCCGATCAGGCTGTTGTCCAACTACTGTCCTCACTGCCCCTAATGGAGAGGTTGGTCTGGCCTCTGCTAGATGACCTGCTCCTTAAGACCGTCATGTGGTCCCCCTGTAGGTGTCCCATTTTCTTTCCACCTTGCCTCATGCTTACCCTGATCTTCTTTCTTTCCACAGAGATGGCGGGTTGAGAATTTAGTCGTAATGTCGATGAGCTCATCCACCGAGGGTCCAGCAGAGGCCGAGGAAACCCCTCGGGCCACACGCCTCAGCGTGTGGTAGAGGACGAGATTCACCAAGCCGACCCGGTGGTCGGGAGGTTGGAGCCAACGTCCGCAGTTGCGCCGCCTGCCCAGGTTGCGAGGGAGTCCCCAGCGGGGGAGACCACGGCTACCGATTCATCCTGCCCAGTCCGAGCAGAGGGAGGCAATAGGGGCACTGGCTCGGCGTCTCGTGCACCCACGGGTGGTCGCACGGGGAGCGGAAGCGCCCCCGGAGTCTGGGGCCCGACGAGAAAAAGAAGAGGAAGAAGACCGAGGAGATCCATCCCCCTGCGATTCCTGTGGCATCGGTTGTCTCAGGTGAGACCCTCCCGCTGGCCTTGGTGGCCACCCCCTCGACTCAATCGAGCCGTCTTTGGTTGGAGCCGGGGCACCCTGCTGACTCTCCAGGTGTGCCTCGAGGTCACGCCTGGTGATTCGATTTTTGTCGAACGAGTCATGGCCACCCAGCTGGCACAGAGCTCTGTCCTTCCGAGGGACCATTCCCTCATGGAGATGGCTCCTTCCGACCGACTGGTAGATACTTTAGTCTGGCAGCTTCAGCAGGTCGATCTTTCCGTCGTGCCCGATCCTGTCTAGTGACTCCACTGGCTCACCACTTTTGATTTGCAGGTCACAGTGATGGCCTTTGAGGTGCAGCGCCGTGCGGACCATGCGACCAACCTCGAAGAGTCTTTGGCACAGGAGCACTTGAGGACTGGGGCGGCCGAGGTGGGGGCCGAGGTGGCGGCCGAGGAAGCCCGCATGGAAGCCCACATGGAAGCTTGGCATCTGCAGCATCAGGTAGATGAGCTTGCCTCTGAGGTGCTAGATCTGCAGGGGACCCTGGCCGACGCTCAGAGGTCGGCCCAGGAGGCGGAAGAAGCATTCCATCAGGAGAGGGGCGAGATCTGGAACGAGCTGGGGGCCCTGCGTCAGGCGCATCCCACCTGGCTCGTCGAGAAAGTGGAGAGGGGCTACGAGGGGGTCCTGAGGCCACGGATTGCGGAGGCCCTCAAGGAGGCCTTTGACTCTTACGAGGACCTCTTGGTCCCCAGGATCGTGAGGGTCTTCCGAGACTCTTTTAAGAGGTTCGAGGAGCATGTTCGACAGTCACTTTCCCGACCTCCGCCAGGTCCCGAAGAGCCTCCTCGATCTGAGCAAGGCGAGGTCCCAGAGGACGCCTCCTCCCGGGCCCCAGCCTCCTAGACGACATTTCTCTATTTTTGTTCCCTTCCCCCTTGCCATGTAATACAGAACAATTTTTGGGGTGCAATGTATAAAATGTTTTGTAGGTCTTTGTACCTTTTCGTCTTTTGCCATTTTCCTGGTTGTCTCCATTTCTGGCCTTCCACTGACAGAGCTGTTTCGCGATGGGGGAAGACTCTTAGTCTTTTGAGCCGCAGTCGTGTTCAATCCGGTCAGGGGGTGATCCCCTGATGTCTCCCCATCACTCTTCGTGTGGGCGGGTGGTCCTCGGGACACCATGTCGATTGGCCAAATAGACTAGTGCATCGTGGGTGTTCTCGGCCGACATGCTGTGGTTTTCCCTTTGTCCGCGATCCTCAGGACGATCGGGTGATCGCCTTGCGGGAGGGATTGCCATCAGTCTTATGGGCAGTCGGGGGATCGGCCCACTGGGGGAGTTGCCCCCAGCCCTACGGCTGATCGGATCGTTTGAGCCGTTGGGGGAGCTATCCCCAGGCTTATACCAAACCATCATTTCGTCCCGCTGGGGGAGTTGCCCCCAGCCTTACGGACGGCCATGTGGATCTGACCGCTGGGGGAGTTGCCCCAGTCTTACGGTCGATCGGGTCGGTTGGTCAGCAGTAGGAGCTACCCTCTGGCTTATGACCAACCGATGAACCTGCCTGCTGGGGGAGTTTCCCCTAGCCTTACAGACGGGCCTGGTGATCGGCCCGCTGGGGAAGTTGCCCCAGCCTTACATTCGATCGGGTCGATTGGTCAGCGGGGAGAGCTACCCTCCGTCTTACGACCAACCGAAGAACCCGCCTGCTGGGGGAGTTACCCCCAGACTTATAGACGGGCCTGGTGATCGGCCCGCTGGGGGAGTTGCCCACAGCCTTACAGTCGATCGGGTCGGTTGGTCAGCAGGAGGAGCTACCCTCCGGCTTACGACCAACCGATGAACCCGCCTGCTGGGGGAGTTTTTCCCAGCCTTACGGACGGTTGGTTCAGTCTACGTGCTGTGGGCTACCCCCAGGCTTACGGTAGATCGAGGGATCGTGTCACGTCCCGCTTCCCAAAAATACGGAGGCAAAGCGTGATAAGGCCTGCTTAGGCCGGAGCTGAGAAGCTCGGACCCAATAAGCGTCTGTAGGGGTACCATTTTAAACTTTTCAGGTTCTTGCATTTATAAAGTTCGAAACAACAGAAAGTACAGAAGGAAGGTTGCATTCATTAATATAATTAATATCCAGCGAGTACAAAAGTCTAAAGAGAGGAAAGCCTAAGCATGGCTACAAACTATCGAAAGAGCGAACTAAAAGTAGTAACCTCTGAAGGTGGTGACCGAAAAGTCCTCAAGGTATGGTCCTCGTCAGCACGTACTCTATGGTGACGTCCTCGGGCTCCACGTACTCCGATAACTCTGTCGCGTCCACGAACTCTGGCTCGACACCTGACGTACAGCACCCAAAAGAAAGGAACTGTACGTCAGGTAAAGTCTACAAAAGAGGGTTAGACTCTACTGCAAGTGTACCGACTATTTAGCAATGGTTTACTGGTTGATTAGCATGTTGAGGTTATAACAGAGGAACAAAAGAGAGTAAACGCAACAGGAAAGTAAAACGTGACAAGTAGTTGTCGTAGCGTGTGCTACCAACTACGGGACTAACCTAACAGGTGTCAAGACAAGTCGGAACATGGCGGGACAAGACAAGACAAGTGTGACACGAAAGGGTTCATGCCTTACGGTTCGAGGGGGATCAGACCCTCTTCCCGTGCGCATGCTCAACCCTACCCCAACCCCAAGTATTCAAGACATGACAAGACAAGACAAGACAAGGGATCACTCGCTCTAGCTTGGCGAGTGCCCTATTGCCCTCTGGGCTGTGTATCACGACAAGGGATCACTCGGAGAGTGCCCTATTGCCCTCTGGGCTGTGTATCACGACAAGGGATCACTCGGAGAGTGCCCTATTGCCCTCTGGGCTGTGCAAGACGGGACGGGACGTGACAAGACAAGAAAGGTTATTCTAGGGTGTCCACACGCACGCACACACAAGATAGTCCTACGATGTCAAAAGTTGTTGTTAGGCTCAGACTTCGTCGTCAAGTCTGAGCCGTCAAGGGACGTCCTGGACGCTATCATTTCACATCCGGTTCTCTTTGTTCACAGTTAACAGTTCTAACAAACTAAGGCCTAAGCACGGCCAAAAGTGCAAGTGGATACACTTGCCTGCGGTGGCGAGTGTGTTGTCTGTCTGAGGCGTCTTGTCCAGTCGTCACGTCCACGGTAGTCCGTCTGAAACAGGTCACGGCGACGGCGTCAGGTCACGTTTTTCAATAATTCCTATTTAGGTTTGTCTTTAGGTTGGACGTGGCTACCTTAACAGTCCCATGTCAAAATATCCGTTCAGCCTATCCGACAATTCTATCCTATGTGCACAGAAAATTTGTCCATTCGTCGATCTTTCCTACGGTGGGCAACGTTTTACAGATGCTGAAAATAAATTTAATTCAAGTTGATCAATTTTAGATTAGTGTTTGATTAGCTACAGTGTGGGTTTTACTACTCGTTAGGGAAACCAACCTCGTGATGCCATCCAATAAGCGGAAGTCGGGTCTGAACGGCGAAACGTCGGCGTCGTCTGGAACTCCTCGGCCGTGGGTAGCGCAGCGAGGTACCTCTGGACAGCGGGGTGGCGGCGTGAAATCAGCGAGCTAATCAGCGATCCTCCTCCCATTGCGAGTAGCACAACGGTTCTTCACGATAACGGCGATGTCGGCTAAAAGTACGTGCGTGCAGAAACGCACGTGAACTCCGAGAGTCCAAGGAGGCTATTGGTGGATGAAGTGGGACCAAAGAAAGATGCTCGGCCTGGTGGATGGCCGACGGCGCGAGCGCACGGTGGTGGGCGGCCGTGAGAAGCTGGGGAGGACGGATTCACGCCACGTCTGTTGTCGCGCGTCTCAGTGAAATTTCAGAGATGAACAACGGAAACGGGAAGTTGCAGTGGGTAAAGGACTTCAAGACGAAGTCAACTGCAGTGGAGTTGTCACCGGGGGTGGTCGGAGGTGGCCGTGCGCGGGCGGCGAAGTTCAGCTTCCAGATCTGTGAAAAACAGCCGATACGGCGTGTTCCGACGAGGATTCCGGGAGCTACAGGTGGGCTATGAGCGTGAGGGAAGTTTCAGTTGGTAGGGGGTTATGATAGAAATCCAACGGCGGTAGGGTGGTCATGGTAGGTGGCCGGATGGCCGGTGGACGCGATTTTTTCCGGCGGTAGCGCAGATCTGTAAAACTGTCGTTACGTCGAGTTCGAGAGATGTTTCGAGGAGGTATAGATGAGGAACGAGGGTAAGGGGAGTTGGAGATGATTGGGGGGGTCAAAGAGGAGTTCGATGGTGGTGGAGATCACCGGAGGGGGTGGCCGGAGGTGGGCGTGAGCCGGCGTGGAAGTTCATCTTCCAGATCTGTGAGAAACAGCCGATACGGCGTGTTCCGACGAGGATTCCGGGAGCTACAGATGGGCTATGAGCGTGAGGGAAGTTGCAGAGCGGAGAGGGGTCAAAGGGAAACAAAGTGGCAGGGGTGGTGGCCGGCGGCGACGGCCGGTGGTGGCAGGCCGTGAGCTGCAACTCCGGTGGCCAGATCTGTGCTATCTTGCGGCAAAGGGGCTTTTAGAGAGAGAAAATGGAGGAGAGAGAAGGGTGGCCAGAGGGGAGAGGTGGCCGGCGGCCAGGGGAGGTCGGGGGTGAGGTTAGATGGCCGGAGGAGTAGAAGAAAATGCAGCAATGGTGGGTTTGCGTGAGCATCCATGCGGCTAGAGTTTGTTTCCTTAAGAAGAGGGAGGGTTTTGCTATTTGGGTTTGAGTTTTTGGTTAAATGTGAGAGCGAGGTAGAGATAGGGAGAGTGGAGTTAGGGGAAAGGAGGGGTGTCCCTAGTGGCTGCAGGTTATAGCCATGAAACGTGGGAGAATAATTAGGGATGTGATTAGTTTTGAAATTCGAATAGATTAGCGGCTAATCAATGGCTGAGAATCGATTAGAGGATATCTTCCACTACGGGCATCAGAAAAATAATCCGAAAATACCGGGACGATCGTGGAGACGAGAAGTACGGGGCTACGGTGTCTGATCGCGTGTTACACCTACCAAAAATTATCGTAAAATCAGGAACCGCGTATTGGTGCCAAAAGACCAAAACACCCTTCCATTCAAAGCTATTTTGCGAGAAAACGAGCCGTGAAATGACGTTCCCAAAAATTACTATAAAAATTCTACACTTCCATACGGTCACAACGGCATATCACATCGTATATACCGAAACCAAGAAAGAGTCAAATAAAATACGTGCACGAAAGGTACGTGCACGTAGAAAATACGAACGGTCGGAAAGCGGCCGTTACATTCTACCCACCTTAGAAATGATTCCGTCCTCAGAATCACCTATAATAATAATAATACCTATAAACACTTAAGCCTATAACTCCCATCTTCCACACAATGATCTCTAATCCTATAACTTCAACATCGTTCCTCAAATAATCCATCATAACCTGTCTTTTCACTGGATAATGCCACGACTAAACTCACATCCTAACACTTAACTATAGACCCATCACTGCTGTTCAAATTTCCAACTCCAAGTTCTCATAAAAGAATAATAATCATATTCTCATATCATACCACTCCACTAGACATCATCGCTCAATAACATCTTTAAATTTCTCAATCTCTTCCCAATATTAATCAATCGCTAAAATGATGTTCTAGTCGATCACCAATCCAAGACAAAAACTTTGTCTATCTTATAACACCTTTCACAAATCAACAATCGTCCGTGTCCTCAATACATTCCTTGTCATATCTTCCCATAAATTTATCCGCCAAATAATTGAACTATCAAAATCACATCTTATCCTACTCATTATAACTAATCCCAACCAGCATTAAGTCCGACTATCTAACCATCCATTTATCTCAACACGTCGTGTTATTCCCAATGTCTTCTCACGTTAACTTAACAATCAAGTCTTGATGCTTTAAATTACCTACTCATCCTCATGATCACCCTAACCATACTATACTTCGTAGCTACTCCTATCTACCACTCGTCTAAGTCTTAAGTCTGATAAGTTATCATCTCCCCGCATATAATTTCATCCGACCAGAATTCCCCATTGAGTCCGTCACACCTCGGTATTATAAATAAGTCTTGGACAGCTCATTCTTTTCATCCAAAGAAATCTAATCCAATATCCCTGTGTTCCAAAACCAATTAATCATTGCTATAATAAATCTCATCTCACCCTGAGCCTACCCACAAACAAAATCCTATAACGATAATAGCTAGTCCCAATAATATTACAACCATAAACATAAAATTTCTAAGTGAGAAAGAAGAGAATAGAAAGGGAAACTTAAGGCCAATGACACATTTTAAAACATTTGGAAAAACGTGTGGAGTTGTGATAATGGATGAGGAAGGATAAGTGATTTGTGATCTTGTGAGCTAGTTTCAAAAACTTTAAAGATTTGGTTTAAAAGAAAACAAAAGTTTGATACAGTCACATGCAGCCAAAGATAAGCTATTCTATTATTGCTAAAAACTACGTCTAAGGAAATTGCCTGCTATGGCGCTATTCATACATATATGAATACCATCATTCAGACAACTTCATATGTATATCACGGTTAACACTGAGTACACATCCAAGACACAAGATGCAATCATCAAGATCCCAGAGGTAACACACTCATACAGGTCTATACACTCTACATATACTCATACACCACGACGACATCACAACCCAAAGGGCCTACTACTAAACTAGAGTTACCACAGGCAACGACGAGCACTAATGAGATAGCTAAACAATAGTGGAGAATCCGAATTGAATAGCGAAACGAAACAAGATCGGGATGAACATGTTCAGATGGACATGGACAAGGGAATAGCTTAGTTATATGAAAACAGAAATATAGTGGTGATTAATTAAGTAGGGAAAAGAGATATATTAATATTCTTATAAAATGTAAGTGACAAAAAAAACGCGTAGATGATATAAGTTTAAAATACGAAATAAAGTATTTTGACGAGGAAAATAACGAGTATGAAAATGAAGTGATTGTTTTGGCAAATGGAGATAGGTTTTTTTTATAAAACTTGGACGTGCGAATACGATGAGTATAGGACTGTCACACTGATAAGTTTAGAAAAGAATTTTTTATAAAAAAAATTTTTGCGATGAGTCATTTGTAATACGTCTTAACAGTGAAGGGTAAGAAAGGAAAAATTGCATATCGAATTAGGGAAAATATAAGTAAGGTTTAGGAAAAAAAAAACTTTTTTTGAACGAAATATGACATTTATATGAGTATGAAAGATACATGTTAGAAAGATATTATACGATAGTAGTTTAAAGGTTTCACTGAGAAAGTTTCGAAATTCAAAGAATAAATTTAAGTCAACTGAAAAGTAGAAAGTTTAAGTTCGGGCTAAATGTTTTCAAAGAATTTATACTAGAAGGGAAATCCAAAAAATAGTATTGAAAATACCTTTTGAATGATCAGGATGGTAATGGGGAAAAGTCAACGTTTGATGATGAACAACATGAAGTAGTCACGCGAATCGGGATTAAGAGATATGATCGCATGATCAAAACATAACTACGCCTAGGATATGACTTATGAAAAGTCACGTGAAAATCCTACATTCGGTAACACATATATGTAATGATTAGAAAGATGCTAGAAATCAGAGATTCCTAATTATCGGGCTATCTAAAGATCAGGGGAAAATCAGCACTAAGACTTCCTAATGAACTAGACTGTAATAGAGAGATCTCAGGGAAGGACCCTAAGAGAAGCAAGATCACGTTCTGCCGGACCCGAAGTTGATGGACCCGAGTGAACGACTAAAAGAAGTGCTCTAGAAATCTAACACGGTTAGAGTCAAGTGAGGGCTACTAAGGTATCCTAAGACGAGTATGACCAAATCTTAACCAAGGCGTCTAACTATCAAACTGGGAGTATACCTAAGTCTTCCTACCGTATAAAACTGGGAAAACCTAATTTAGACTTGTACATGGATATTAAATGAATGCGATATTCTTATTGTTCCGAACTTTTGCATGACTTGCATGGGCCACCACTAAAACCTGTCACGCCCCGCTTCCCAAAAATACGGAGGCGAAGCGTGATAAGGCCCACTTAGGCCGGAGCTGAGAAGCTCGGACCCAATAAGCGTATGTAGGGGTACCATTTTAAACTTTTCAGGTTCTTGCATTTATAAAGTTCGAAACAACAGAAAGTACAGAAGGAAGGTTGCATTCATTAATATAATTAATATCCAGCGAGTACAAAAGTCTAAAGAGAGGAAAGCCTAAGCATGGCTACAAACTATCGAAAGAGCGAACTAAAAGTAGTAACCTCTGAAGGTGGCGACCGAAAAGTCCTCAAGGTCTGGTCCTCGTCAGCACGTACTCTATGGTGATGTCCTCGGGCTCCACGTACTCCGGTAACTCTGCCGCGTCCACGAACTCTGGCTCGACACCTGACGTACAACACCCAAAAGAAAGGAACTGTACGTCAGGTAAAGTCTACAAAAGAGGGTTAGACTCTACTGCAAGTGTACCGACTATTTAGTAATGGTTTACTGGTTGATTAGCATGCTGAGATTATAACAGAGGAACAAAAGAGAGTAAATGCAGCAGGAAAGTAAAACGTGACAAGTAGTTGTCGTAGCGTGTGCTACCAACTACGGGACTAACCTAACAGGTGTCAAGACAAGTCGGAGCATGGCGGGACAAGACAAGACAAGTGTGACACGAAAGGGTTCATGCCTTACGGTTCGAGGGGTATCAGACCCTCTTCCCGTGCGCACGCTCAACTCTACCCCAACCCAAGTATTCAAGACATGACAAGACAAGACATGACAAGGGATCACTCGCTCTAGCTTGGCGAGTGCCCTATTGCCCTCTGGGCTGTGTATCACGACAAGGGATCACTCGGAGAGTGCCCTATTGCCCTCTGGGCTGTGTATCACGACAAGGGATCACTCGGAGAGTGCCCTATTGTCCTCTGGGCTGTGTATCACGACAAGGGATCACTCGGAGAGTGCCCTATTGCCCTCTGGGCTGTGCAAGACGGGACGGGACGTGACAAGACATGAAAGGTTATTCTAGGGTGTCCACACGCACACACACACACACAAAAGATAGTCCTACGATGTCAAAAGTTGTTGTTAGGCTCAGACTTCGTCGTCAAGTCTGAGCCGTCAAGGGACGTCCTGGACGCTATCATTTCACATCAGGTTCTCTTTGTTCACAGTTAACAGTTCTAACAAACTAAGGCCTAAGCACGGCCAAAAGTGCAAGTGGATACATTTGCCTGCGGTGGCGACTGTGTCGTCTATCCAGGGCGTCTCGACCAGTCGTCACGTCCACGGTAGTCCGTCTGAAACAGGTCACGGCGACGGCGTCAGGTCGCGTTTTTCAATAATTCCTATTTAGGTTTGTCTCTAGGTTGGACGTGGCTACCTTAACAGTCCCATGTCAAAATATCCGTTCAGCCTATCCGACAATTCTATCCTATGTGCACAGAAAATTTGTCCATTCGTCGATCTTTCCTACGGTGGGCAACATTTTACAGATGCTGAAAATAAATTTAATTCAAGTTGATCAATTTTAGATTAGGGTTTGATTAGCTACGGTGTGGGTTTTACTACTCGTTAGGGAAACCAACCTCGTGATGCCGTACAATAAGCGGAAGTCGGGTCTGAACGGCGAAACGTCGGCGTCGTCTGTAACTCATCCGCCGTGGGTAGCACAGCAAGATACCTCTGGACAGCGGGGGTGGCGGCGTGAAATCAGCGAGCTAATCAGCGATCCTCCTCCCGTTGCGAGTAGCGCAACGGTTCTTCACGATAGCGGCGACGTCGACTAAAAGTACGTGCGTGCGACAACGCACGTGAACTCCGAGAGTCCAAGGGGGCTGTTGGTAGATGAAGTGGGACCAAAGAAAGATGCTCGGCCCGGTGGATGGCCGACGGCACGAGCGCACAGCGGTGGGCGGCCGTGAGAAGCCGGGGAGGACAGATTCGCGCCACGTTCGTTGTCGCGCGTCTCAGTGAAATTTCAGAGATGAACAGCGGAAACGGGAAGTTGCAGTGGGTAAAGAACTTCAAGACGAAGCCAACGGCAGTGGTTTTGTCACCGGGGGTGGTCGGAGGTGGCCGTGTGCGGGCGGCGAAGTTTAGCTTCCAGATCTGTGAAAAACCGCCGATACGGCGTGTTCCGACGAGGATTTCGGGAGCTACAGGTGGGCTATGAGCGTGAGGAAAGTTGCAGTTGGTAGGGGGTTTCGATAGGAATCCAACGGCGGTAGGGTGGTCATGGTAGGTGGCCGGATGGCCGGACTCAGACTCAGCGTCAGCAACACAACACGTACTCAGCAACGGTCTCTGGCTCAGGGTCTAACATGTGACACCCAAAAGAGCAAGGGGCACATGTCAGCAAGTCTACAAGAGACTTGTGCAAGGAAACTGAAGGTAGGTAAAAAGTAAAGCAACCTAGCAGTTCTAGCATGATGCAATGACATGGCAGTTAAAGTAATGAGTGCAACAGGTAAGGTAAAGTAAAGTAAAGTACGAGCATGACATTTAAACATGGCATGGATGACAAGTATTGCATGAATCATTCACAAGACAAGTACAAGACAAGAAAAGTAAGCACCTCGTGCACAGAGATTCCGTCTTTTGGCTAGAGGGCTGATCAGGCCACTCCTAAGCTCAAGTAACCGTTTATCCCTACCCCTCCACGTGTGTCGAGCCAGGGCCTTACCCCCGAACCTTGAATGCTCGCTTCTGGATCACGAGCCAGGAAGTGTTTTTAACAAGTATGGCATAGGGGTGCACCTAGCCGGTAACACGGAAACACGGATTTGTACAAGTATTTTGTAGCGTGTGCTACGATGCAACAATCAATTTGAATGACATGTAAGATGCAATGCATGACAGTTAAAAGTTCGTACAGTTAAGGAAAGTAGACGTGACAGTTTAGAATGCATGAACAACAAATTTAAAGGGTTGGATCTAGCTTCGTTGTCAAGCTAGATCAATTAGGTGACGGATCTAGTTTCGTTGTCAAACTAGATCAAGTAGGCGTCTAGCCAGCTATCATTTCACTGACTAGTCTCTTTTACGCTAGGAACAAGGAAGTGGCCTAAAAACATGGCCCTACACAAGAGTTGGCAAGTTTCACTTGCCTGCAAGTACGACGTCTGAGCACACCGTCCCATGAGTCCAAAAATCACAATTATCCTACGTGCACAAGTCCACCGGCCTAAAGTCCATATTATTAATCTTGATTAGTGAATTTAAAACATTTAAAATACTTTGAAAATACTGATTTTAGTCTTGATTAGCATGCATTGGGTTGGGGGTCCTAGGGGTGCAAAGCGTTACCTCAACACGACGCGAAAGCTACACCGGCGTCGGGTAGCGACGCCGGGGGTTGGAATAAGAGATCGCGCTCCAAGTCCAAATTCCAATTTAGTTTCCTCGCTGGAAAGTTCAGAGCATCAACCGGAGCGACGGTTCCAGATTCCAAATCTCGCACGTGCGACGACGGGCTACGACGTGCGACGACGTTGTACGCGGCAAGTCGTCGAAGAGAACGCACCTAGGTGGGGCCCACAGTAGTCCTAGGGACCTTTGGGGGACCCACAATACCTCTGGAGAACTTGGGGGGCCCACGGAGGCAAGTGGTGCGACGGATGCGGGGTTGCGACGTTTGCTCTCGGTCGTACACAGCCAAATGCGGGGGCGGCCATCGGTCGCTGCGGGGGAACGGGCTTGGTGCAGCGCTTGGTCGGTGCGGGCCTTGGTGCTCTCGGTCGGTGCGGAGGGAGGGGTCGGTCGTGCGCCTTGGATGCGGGGGAGCGGGCGCTGCAACGTTGCAAGCGTTGCAACGTTGCGGAGGCGGGCGATCCGCTCGGTCAAGCGCTAGCGGATGCGGGGCGACAAGGCGGGCGCTGAGCGGGGGCTTGCAGCGGTGCGGAGATGCGAGCGGAGCGGGGAAGCCTCTCGGTCTGACCGAGAGGAATCCTCGGTCGGAGCGGGGAGCGGGGGTGGCGACAGCAGCGGGTGCGGGCTTGGCTATCGGTCAGAGCGGGCGAACGGAGGCCGTTCTCTCGGTCAGTGCGGGGGCTGAACGTCGCAACGTTGCGACGAATCGTCGCAACGTCCAATTTGAGTTTTGGAATAGGCTAGGGCTAATTTCTTACGAAAATAGGTCTTCCTAGGGGTTGCTTATATAGTATAGATGGGTTGACTTGGTCTAGGGCTAAATCTAATAGGATTAGAAGTTTAAAATAATTTAAAATTTGAAATTCAACTTCTCCAACTCACCCAAGGATTTGACTTGGTCCAAATGAGCTGGAAATTGGCTCAAAAATTCTTTAAAACGTTTAAAACTCAAATAAATTTTCTTTGGCCGAATTTAATATAAAAATTAATTATTAAAAATATTATAAAACTTGTTAAAAATATAAAAGTGGTCAAATGAACTCCAAAAATTATAAAATAAATATCGGGGTGATCGTGATGACGAATGTGAGCTAACTAAGAAGACGGATCTCAGATTCGACGTCGGACGACGAAACTAAAAATAGAAACGTCTCCCGTCAAGAGTGAAAATCGTCACGTCTCATCGAGTAAGTTTAAATTGTGGGAAAACGATTCGAGAAACGTCATTCCAAAATAGTGCCACTAGTTAATACTCCCAGAGACGTTCACAACGGCATATCACACTAAAGTGTTCACAAACAAACAAAGTCTAAAACAAACACGTGCACGGTCAAAAGCACGTGCACGAACAACGTACAACGAAAAGTGGTCGTTACAGTAGGTGGCCAGATGGCCAATGGACGCGAGTTTTTCTGGCGGTGGCGCAGATCTGTAAAACTGTCGTTACGTCGAGTTCGAGAGATGTTTCGAGGAGGTATAGATGAGGAACGAGGGTAAGGGGAGTTGAAGATGATTGGGGGGGTCAAAGAGGAGTTCGATGGTGGTGGATATCGTCGGAGGGGGTGACCGGAGGCGGGCGTGAGCCGGCGTGGAAGTTCAGCTTCCAGATCTGTGAGAAATAGCCGATACGGCGTGTTCCGACGAGGATTCCGGGAGCTACAGATGGGCTATGAGCGTGAGGGAAGTTGCAGAGCGGAGGCCGGAGAGGGGTCAAAGGGGAACAAATTGACGGCGGCGACGGCCGGCGGAGGCTGGCCGTGAGCTGCAACTCCGGTGGCCAGATATGTGCTATCTTGCGGCAAAGGGGCTTTTAGAGAGAGAAAATGGAGGAGAGAGAAGGGTGGCCGGAGGGGAGAGGTGGCCGGCGGCCAGGGGAGGTCGGGGGTGGGGTCAGATGGCCGGAGGAGTAGAAGAAAACACGGCAATGGTGGGTTTGCGTGAGCATCCATGCGGCTAGAGTTTGTTTCCTTAAGAAGAGGGAGGGTTTTGCTATTTGGGTTTGGGTTTTTGGTTAAATGTGAGAGCGAGGTAGAGATAGGGAAGTGGAGTTAGGGGAAAGGAGGGGTGTCCCTAGTGGCTGCAAGTTATAGCCATGAAACATGGGAGAATAATTAGGGTTGTGATTAGTTTTGAAATTCGAATAGATTAGCGGCTAATCAATGGCTGAGAATCGATTAGAGGATATCTTCCACTACGTGCATCTGAAAAATAATCCAAAAATACCGGGACGATCGTGGAGATGAGAAGTACTGGGCTACAGTGTCCGATCGCGTGTTACACCTACCAAAAATTATCGTAAAATCAGGAACCGCGTATTGGTGCCAAAAGACCAAAACACCCTTCCATTCAAAGCTGTTTTGCGAGAAAACGAGCCGTGAAATGACGTTCCCAAAAATTACTATAAAAATTCTACACTTCCATACGGTCACAACGGCATATCACATCGTATATACCGAAACCAAGAAAGAGTCAAATAAAATACGTGCACGAAAGGTACGTGCACGTAGAAAATACGAACGGTCGGAAAGCGGCCGTTACAGATCGGCCCACTGGGGGAGTTACCCCCAGCCTTACGGTCGATCCATGCGATCGGCCCAATGGGGGAGTTGCCCCCAGCCTTACAGTCAATCTGCACGATTGGCCCACTGGGGGAGTTGCCTCCCAGCCTTCCGCCCGATCAGCGTAATAAGCCCTCACCTGGGGGTGATTTCCCACCCGCTCCGCAATCGATCGTCAAGCTAGATACAGTGAGAAAAAGCAGAGCTATACTAACACGGTTCTCTTTTCATTCCTTGAACCCGGGTGTACATTTGGAGGAAAATAAAACGGGAAAGGCGAGGGCAAGCTAATCTTGCCAAGGTGAAGCTACGGCTGATTGTCCCGTCTGCTCACTCGATGATGCGCATGGCAGCCTGAACCACATTCACCTTCTTTCCCTTGTCCATCTGATTGGATGTCCCCCCCGGGGGCGGCGGTT
Organism: Scilla litardierei; assembly: GCA_030789695.1. Lineage (NCBI taxonomy): Eukaryota > Viridiplantae > Streptophyta > Magnoliopsida > Asparagales > Asparagaceae > Scilla > Scilla litardierei. The sequence continues at coordinate 768,587,872 of CM061142.1, read as the reverse complement.
GAGTCGTCGACGAAATTCTTTAAACGGCCCTGGCTGACCAGCTTCTCTATATCTTTCTTTAAATACCAGCAGTCGTCGGTGTCATGGCCATTGTCTTTGTGGTACTTGCAATATTTCTCCTCGTCCTTTCTGCCTCTCTTCATCCTCAGAGGTGGCCTGCTAAAGCACCCCCTCCTTTTGAGCATGCACAAGGATGACGTCTGGGGCGGTGTTCAGCTTGGGGGTTGTGGCTCCTTCCTGCACTGCCTTCCTTTGGCCTTTTTCTCCTGTCGAGGTTCGTCGGGGCTGCGTCGCTTGCTCTCGTCCCGCTTGGATCCCCATCTAGCCCCTGTTAGGTGACTTCTGTCCTCCGCGGCCAGCGCTTCCTCCGTCAGCATGTAGCACTCCGCCCGGGCTATGACCTCAGCGAGGTCTTTCGGAGGATCATTGTGTAATGAATTTTTCAGGCCCCTATGTCGGAGCCCTTTCTTTAGGGCCGTTTTCACGACCAACTCGGGATAGCTCTCCACATTCAGTCTCTCCGCGTTGAAACGACGCAAGTAGTGCCTCAGGGTTTCTCCGGGACCCTGTACCACATTGAACAGGAGTTCTAAGTCCAGTTTTACTTGACGTCTGGCCATGAACTGTTTGCAGAACTGCTGGGAGAGGTCCTCGAAGCTGTCAATGGAACGGTTGGAGAAGCTGTGGTACCAACTCCGGACTGAGTTCCGAAGGGTGGAGTAGAAGTCTCTGCAGAGTAGGGTGTCGTCGGCTCCTTGGAACGTCATGACTCCCTCATAATCCATGACGTGGTCTTCCGGGGCGCCCGTGCCGTTATACTTCTCTAAGGTCAGTACCTTGAATCTAGAGGGCACCCGTGCTTCAGTTATCCTTCTGGTCAATGGGCAACGGTCGCCCCTGACTCCCCCCAGGCGCCTTCCCGTGCTAACACAGAGGTCGAGTTGTTGCGGCGGGCGAACGGGGTCACGCCGGGGGCTCGCCCGAATCCCAGTCGAGCTGGGGACGGGAGTTAGTCGGCGAGCTCCTCTCTTCTCCCGTCGGTATTCTCGGCTCTTTTGCCTTCGCGATGTGGACTTTCGCCCCGACGGGGTCGGTCCCTAATGGCTCGGCGATCGGTCGATCGCCGATTTGTTGAGCGTGATTGCCGAGACGAGGCCGTAGCCGATTCGTCTCCAGCTTGCTCGGGACCCACCTCGTCCCCCTCCCAAGGTGAGGTGGGAGTGAGGGATCGCACTGGGACAAAGTTCGACAGGGTGAATCACTGTTCTGGTTTGGTCCCTCCATCCCCGTGGTCAGTGACCACAACCGAGCGTAAAGGCAGGCAGACCCCTCCCTGCTCGAAGGCCCCCGCCGTCCCATCTCCCAGGATGGACGGGTTGCCGACGAGCTGTTGAATCGTGGCGGCCAATGTCTGGAGGTGAGCATTGGTTTCCTGGGTAAAGAGACGGAGCTGCTCTTGGGTCACCGAGCGGGAGTCGCCCGTCCCCTCGGTGGTGTGGCTGTGCTGGTTCTCGGGAGGGACGTAATCACCCTCCTCATGGATGAGGGCATGCGCCCCGAGCCGTTGCAGATTGGTTCCATTTCAGTGGTTTGACGTGGGCTTGTGTTCGTTCCCACAGACGGCGCCAGATGTTTACGGGTGTTTTCTTACCACTGGATCGTTGACCGGTGGTTTGATGGTCAACGTAGTCAAGGGATCGGTTAGAATCCTTTGGTCCAGCCAAGCTTGCGAGTTCTCGATGAGGGTTGCGTGAGACCCCACTTCAGCTCGGGAAACAGCTTGCTTGTGGGATCGAGGACGAGCAGGCTCTTCGTCCGCGGTGTTGGGCCTCGGTCAGCAGGGTGCAGAGGTGTAGCATCGGCACCTAGATGAGCGCTCGGCCTCGGTCAGTCAAGCACTGAGGGGTAGCCTCGGCGCCCTGATAGTCACTTGGTCTCGGTCGATGTTGATGCTCGCTAGGGGCGAGTGGGCTCAATGTCGTGTTGGCCTTGCTTCAGTGAGTTCCACGCTGAGGGGTAGCCTCGACGCCTTGGGACCAATTCGACCTGGACAGACGAAGAAACTTTTCAGGGGGGCCAGACTTAGTTCCGGCCAAGTCCCCACCGATGCCTAAATCAGAACGAATCTGAATGATACTTGACGGGACCGGTACGGCTCGTAGGGAGGCCGGTACGCGTATCCTCGGACTGAGCTATGTGAGGGAAGACAATGGGAAAATCAAGGTCTTTTTAGTAGAATACCTACGTATCGCGGTATCTGGGGTCAGGCCCCTCTCTTCGCCCCCCCCCCCCTCGAGTCCCTATATAGGGATTCTCCCACGATCGTCCTGTCTTCATGCCCCCATATTCCGCCCCCATGATCCGCCTCCATCCGGTCGTCTTTATGCGCCATGAAGGTGGGTTAATATGGTCCCTTAATGGTCATTAAGGGAAGAGCGTTTTTAGGGAGCGGTTAACTCCCGCAGTCGTGGGCTGACCGGGCGCACGTCCGATCGTGGCCGACCCGATATAGGGCCTTCACGGGAGTCTTCGACAGCCGGCCCAAAACTCCTTTTGGGGGGGCCTTCTTCTTCCCGCGCGGGCCTGGGCCGCTTGCTTTTGGGCTTCTTTAAAATGGTCGTATCTCGATCACCCTCGTCCTTAAAGGGCAAACTCATGGCCTAACTAAGGCCCATAAGCAATTAACCAAAGGGTCATACAATATAAGCGCTAAAGTGGCAATTCATCCAAAGCATAAAGCACAGAGCCTACCGCCTAAAAAATTATTAATTCACCAAAAGCTAATGAAAAAAGGAAAAAAGGGGGGGAAAAGAAAGCTTAGATTTTAGGACAAAATTTTGAAAAAAACAGCCAAAAATTAATAATAATTATAAAAAGTGACCAACTTTAAAATTTTTTGCCGAAATTGACCAATTTTTACCACATCAGTGCGCCAGTGGCGACGTTGTGCTGAGTTGTATTGAACCTGGGTTGACATCCACAGCCAGATAGATGTCAAGGAATCAGCCGGGGTTATGAACCCTGACCAGAGAGCCAAGTAGTGCACGTACTTTCTGAAACTGGATAAGGTGGGGTTCTGTCCTTCAAGAGTCAATTGGACTCTTTTTTGAAACTGGATGACTGATTACTTTTTAAAAACGGGATGATGTGGCGGTTGGAATGCAAGAGTCAATTAAGAACATGTCCATGGGGGGGCTTTTGCCAAAATGGGGGGGGGGACTTTGGCCAAAATCCCCCCAAAATGCGCTTCATACCCAGTGGGGCTTTTCCCAAAATGCAGGGGGTGGTGATTTTGGCCGAATTTTCCAAAAAAAAATACAAATTTTTGAAGGAAAAAACCATTGTTTCAATAATCCCGCATTTTAAACCCAAAATCCTCAAAATCCCGCATTTTAAGTGGGGCTTCTTGTTGGAATGCCTTGGAGGAGGGGGGGGGGGGCATTTTGGGCGATGGGTTTTGCAAAAACCCCTCAAAATCCCCCCCAACCCCCCCCCCCCCCACCAAATGCGGCCGCTGGACATGCTCTAAGGACCGCCCCATCCAGTTGTGTTCTTCAAGAGCCATTTGGTTGTAATCAAGAGCCAATCAAAGAATTACTTTTTGAAACTGGATGAGTAGTTTAGGACCAGCGATGCTCAAAGAATTACTTGGCTCTTTGGCGGGGGTTTGCAACACTTGCCAAATTTGACTATTTCCATTTGACCGTGTTTCCAACTCGGCCAAATCAAAACTCTACCAACACAGTGTAAATCATTGAGAAAATGGGCAAACTACCACCAGTCAACCAAGAGTTTTAATTTCTACCACCCATTTTAAAAAGTTTGCCAGAATAACACCCCCCCTAAAAAAGAGACTAAAATACCCTCTTCGTTCCCAAACACGAAAACCCAACAAAATCAAATCCCCTTGCGAAAACAAGTGCAGAGGACGGCGTTCTCCCTCCGGCGAGCGAAGCCCAGCACATCGCACCGCCTCGAACTCCCCTCGACAGCCTCGACACCGCTCATCACCACCAGCCCACAACCCAACGTCGACAACACCCCGAATATACGTCTATGTCGACGCTGAACTCCGACCACCCCGCTTCGCCGTACTCCGACCACCCCGAATCTACGGCAAGGCCTCGTCGTACTCCGACAAAGCCCTATGAGCCAATTTACGCCAATATGCTCCAATATACGCCAATATACGTCACGATACGGGGTGGTCGGAACCCAACGCCGACGTAGACGTATATGCGAGGTATTGTCGGTGTTGGGTTCCGACCACCCCGCTTCGCCATACTCCGACCACCCCGAAACAATGGCAAGGCCTCGCCGTACTCCGACAAAGCCTCGCCGTACTCCGACAAAGCCCTATGAGCCAATTTGCGTCAATTTGCACCAATTTGCGCCAATATACGCCAATATACGTCACGTATCGTGACGTATATTGGCGCAAATTGGCGCAAATTGGCTCATAGGGCTTTGTCGGAGTACGACGAGGCCTTGCCGTAGATTCGGGGTGGTCAGAGTACGGCGAAGCGGGGTGGTCGGAACCCAACGCCGACGTAGACGTATATGCGTGGTATTGTCGGCGTTGGGTTCCGACCACCCCGCTTCGCCGTACTCTGACCACCCCGAATCTACGGCAAGGCCTCGCCGTACTCTGACAAAGCCCTATGAGCCAATTTGCGCCAATATACGTCACGATACGTGACGTATATTGGCGCAAATTGGCCCAAATTGGCGCAAATTGGCTCATAGGGCTTTGTCGGAGTACGGCGAGGCCTTGCCGTAGATTCGGGGTGGTCGGAGTACGGCGAAGCGGGGTGGTCGGAGTTCGGCGTCGACGTAGACGTATATTCGGGGTGTTGTCGGCGTTGGGTTGTGGGCTGGCGGTGATGAGCGGTGTCGAGGATGTCGAGGGGAGTTCGAGGCGGTGCGAGGTGCTGGGCTTCGCTCGCCGGAGGGAGAACGCCGTCCTCTGCACTTGTTTTCGCAAGGGGATTTGATTTTGTTGGGTTTTAGTGTTTGGGAACGAAGATGGTATTTTAGTCTCTTTTTTAGGGGGTGTTATTCTAGCAAACTTTTTAAAATAGGTGGTAGAAATTAAAATTCTTGGTTGACCGGTGGTAGTTTGCCCATTTTCTCGTAAATCATTCTTGACGTGCTGATGTGACAAAAATTGGTTGATTTTGATAAATATCCTGAACATTGATCAATTTTTTTTGTTATTTTTAATTCTTGGCTTTCTTACGAAAATTTGTCCTTGATTTTAAAATCAGAGTGCTGCGGACAACCTTTTATTTATTCTAGTAAAAAAAAATCGGATTAAAAAATTGTTAAAAAAGAGGACCCCATCGGTTTCTTCGTTCTCTCGCCCCCTCTGTCAATGTCAATGTCTCGGTTCCGATCACATTTTAGATTTCTAAGCCAGAATCTAAGCTCGAGCAATGGCTTCCCGCTCGGATCCCCTAGAATCTTTCTTAAAAGATCCGCTCAAATTCTTCCCCATATTCAATGGATCAGCGGAGAAAGGAGACGCCTTTTCCTTAGATTTATATTTCTCCAATGCTTTGGATAGCATAGTTCAGAATTTTGTAATGTTAGATCAAGACAGCAAGAAATTTAATAAGGGAGTTGCTAAGAGGAAGAAAATGGAAGATGTCGGTGGTGGGTTCGTATCGAATTTGAGGTTTGCAAGAATTGGAGGGGATACATCGAGCGTATCGGATGCCAATGCTGGTGAAGGGAAAGATTCTACTCGTCGTAATGGTGTTAAATCTTCAAATGCTTCGGTGGCGGAATTTATTGAGATTGTGACTCGATTGCCATATCAAAAGAAGCAATTCTCTGTTCGGGACTCTTTACATTACTTGCAGACAGAAGGTATGGAAGTTACCCTAGTTCCTGAATTTATCTATACACTGGCAAAAGTTTAGAAACCGATTCAGCTGGATATTAATCAACCGCGTAAAATCGTAATGACATTCTTATAGAGGGCTCATGCATGCACATGATATTCTTTTAGATATTTCATGTCTTTGATGTTTGGAATACTTATTTGATGACTTTCGTTGCATCTCTTTATCATGTGTTTGAATATCTATACCCCTAAGTAGCATGAACACTTCAACCATGGAGCATTATTGTGGAGCATTATCGTGGAGGATGTTCAAACAAACATATCAAACACACACGATGTTTCTATTTTGAGTATACTTTGTATAATTTGCACGTGTAGCCATGTCATCTCATGTCATGTCGACCTGGTGTTGGCATGTATATCAGTTCAGAGGCATATCCAAGGTTTGAAATCTCGGTTTTGGTGTTGGTATTGGCTGATGGGTTGTAGTATCGAAATTGGTTGTATTGAAAGTGTATCAAGTGATATGTGTTGGAAGTATCGGACTTCAAGTATCACTTGACTTCACTCAACGTTGCTTATAGTTCTCAGTAGATGTTTATGTTTAAGAAGTTTTTCATTTCTCCATATATCATCCCATCGTCCAAGATATTATTTTCTTCTTTTCTTCTTTTCTTTTCTTCCTTCTAGTCCTCTATCTGCAAGTATTAAACCATCTCAATCAATTAGTTTAACCCATTTGTTTTCATCTCAAAGTTTGATGTCTTAGTCTCAGACACCCCCAATAGTATGCTTCTTGCAAACTCAAAGAGTTTCAATTGATTCCAATAAAGAGGGATTTGTTTTTATCCTTGTTACAAATCGAAACCAAAATGGTAGTTATCTATATCGTTATATTCTAATCATCTAAACCTTGATCTTGAGAGGTACATGAGATTTTTTGAACCATTATATGAAATACAATAAAATTTCAAATTTTGGTAATTCGCCCCTGAAACTCCTCTTATATTACTTGTTATTAGTTGTGATCTGCGGGATTGGCTAATTTCAAAAGGATCTTATTAGCATGCATGAAATCTGGTATACGATATTAGCGATATGTATTGTTACCGGCTGAGATTTCAAACATTGGGCAAATCCCCTTAAACTTGACATATTTTAATGGCACACTTTTATTTTAGTTGTAGCCTAATTAAATAATTATTATAAATGATAAAGTTGTCTAAAATACTTATTTTAATATTTCTCTTGTGTAATTTAGATAGTATGATTGTGTTACGAAGGATTAAGCTGCATTTTCTTTGATGCTGCAAAACAATTGCCAGTTATAAGTGGATCATAGATGGTCATTTTTTAGTTATTATGCCATTCATTTACTGCAGGAAGGCAATTATTTGTGGCTCCGGATAAAGATAATGACGGTGAAGTGAGCCATGATGATCTTGAAGTTGCCATGAGCAAAAGAGGGCTACCAAAGAGGTATGCTTGGGAACTTTTGCGATGCTTGTAGGAAACACTTATTTTCAAAATCATTTAAATGGAAACAGTTCTGGTCCTTGATGGAGCAGAAAGAACTGGCCATATTTTTAGCTTATATTACTCTTTGTTTGTGCAAGTCAGAGGCATCTCTAAAGAATGACATCGGTATATCACTTGGAATTGCTAGTGTTCTGAAAACAAATACAATACTGTTGACTTGATGTGTTATCAGGGTGCAGATAGTGGAAACTTTTTTTTTACAGTCAACTTGGAAATTTCATGCTTCTTCTTCTCTTGCAACACCTTGGAAGTGACCCAATGGCATTTCTAAGCTTCTTTTAAATAAAAATGGTCACTTTTCTTCTGATTTTTTAAACAAAAATAGTAAATTTAACACTTTATGACGCAGCTGTAACTTTAGGGACTCTGCTTAAAGTGATGTGGACAAAATATTGACGTGCCCTGTTCTGGAATACCATTGTGAAATAAGAGTGTAAACTGTGGAGAGAAGCACTGTGAATAAAATAAACATAAATATTTGAATAGTGGGTGAAGTTCGATGGTTATATGTCAAAGCTTATGGTAGATGCATTTCAGACTAGGTAAATTATTTGAGGAATTTAATGACGCACAAGGTCAAGAATTCATATAGGGCAAGTTATGCTGTAGTTGTTGGGAAATGGAGGGTAACATCTTGTATTTTCTTGTTTAATTGTTGCATGAAATAGATTGCCAACTCCTAATATATACATGAAGTCCTTGGTAGTTTGAAACTATTTTAAAGTTGGTCTTTCTGCTTTTGAGTTACTTTGTTTGAAGCGCTTTTACCTGAACATACACACAAGTGTAACATGTATGCATGTGGAAAAAAAATGCATATCTACTAAATAAAACGATCATGTAATCAGATTTTTTCCCCCAAATTTGTACTACATTGTATGTGCAGGATGTATTCACAAGCCACATGTATGCATGGTGCATAAGATGCTGAAACTTCATATGATGCACCGTGTAGCAAGTGGCCATAAACTAAGAAATCCTACAGTATAAGTTGTTAACATAATAATTACATAGCTACTAAATAAAACAATCTTGCAGCGAGATTTTGTATTTATTTATTAATTTATTTTCCACCTGAACCACATTTCAGGCACATGATGTATTCATGTATATGCATATAATGCATGAAATGTTGAAACTTCTAAGGATATCTTATATGACATTAAGAATACTAAGATTTATTTGTTATTATCAGGACTTCATCCTCATTCAAATTCATTTAGTTTGTAAGTTCTCACTTCTAAAGATGACCACAATTACATTCAGTAAACCAAGGTGGTTGGTACGATGGTAATTTACCACGAAGAATCTTTGGACAATTTTGGCTGACATATTCTTTCAAAGAATTACTATAAGTTCATTTGGCTGATACTATGGTTACTTTCATCCTCTTGATCATTCCGTTCGTTTCAGCTGGAGTATCAACATCCTCTTCTTCTCCTTGTCCACTATGGTTTCTTTTCTTCTTCTTCATAATCATCTATAGTTTCCCTTACTCATTAATATTTCTACCATCTTTTTTTCTTTTTTCCTTTTATTTGAAAAGACATGTATGCTTGCATCACGAGGATGAATACTAGAAAAGGGGAGAGGAGAAAAGGCTCACATTTGAGATAGAATCTATTATATAAATGAGGGATGTTTTTGTACGGGTTTGCTGACACTAGGATAAAAGGTGGGTAGAAAGATGGCTGTGATTTAACCTTGAGGAATCAATGGTTAGAATGAGAGTTAGTGAAAAATTTGGAGAGAATCACTAAAATTTTGGGAGAAACTAAATCTGAAGGGAACTAAATTTTAGGGATCTAAAATTTTAGATTCTGGGAAACTACATCGGGAGGAAACTTAATTTTAGGATGAATTAAAATTTTAAATTTTGGTGGGAACTAAGAGGGAACAAGATTTTGGGAGAACTAAAATTTTCGGGGTGAAGTAAATTCTCTCGGAGGAACTACATTTTTGTTTGAATGTGGTTAAAAATTTTTTGTTGGTGGGAATATTTTGAAAGAAGCTGCAACTTTTTTATGGGAAGATATTTTGAATGTGTTGAAATTTTTTGGGTGTATATTTTGAATGCCGCATGACCTATGGTTACGGGTTGTGACTAGTGCTCCCGCCAAAGGAGAAATAACTACCATAAGAAGAATATATTGCCAAGATATTCTAGTTAAACCTTCTGTCACATAAATGGATACAACAAACATCCAATACCCATTATTAGCTTCTGTCTACCGTGAATCTGAATTGTTTCATCATATCATAATTAGGTAATTCAAAATTCCTGTGCAATTGCATGGTTACATGCAATATCCATAGAGGTAGATCATTTGAATTTTCGAATTAATTGTAGAATTAATTTCAACTAAACTTGTTTACCATTTCTTATCAAATGGAAATGGATGCTTAATACATTGTGCATTTATTAATTTAGAAGGGTATGTGATATCTCAATTTGCAGTTAAGGTTAGAAGGTCCCTCCCGTGAGGTTGAAGAAAAAGCTAAATCTAGTTCGTTACCTTAATACTAATTACAAACATGTATGCATATTGTCTCTTTTTGATAGGGTATTATTAGGTGTATAATAGTAGAGTAAAAATTGAGGATGCTCTCATATATAGCTATCTAACTAGTAACATTCTCTTAAAAAACTTATAAGGAACCTAATACCTAATTGAGAAATACTGTTACACATTGCTGATTAATTATTATGTATTGTAATAATTACGGCAATTATTTCTACAATGTAAATGCTGAGGTCGTAACAGAAAGATGATTAGTACTAGATGTGAATGATTGTTGTCAGTGAATTAGGTGGTTTAAATTTATAAATGACATAAATTTAGGAATAATAGTTACTTATAGGAGTTTAATATGCATGATAACTCTTATGTTAATACATGTAAAAGTAGGATTATAATTTAAATGAAAACAAATTTGTTGGATCGGCGGGACCCAGCTTAGTATTCTACACACAGTGAGAGCTGAGAGCTGAGAGTCCATTAAAAGAAGGCTGTTCCATTAAGATATTTAGTGATTTTTAGGATGCACCACACCTATTCTATATGAACCAAATTATTTATTTCAATATTATTAATGTCAAGATTTCTAAAGCTTTTGGGGTTCAAGTAGACAGTGGACATGCAAAACTGAGATGTGTTGCCAAACATTCGCTTTGTTAGCATAGATTGGAGTCATAAAACTAAATTTAGATGAAAATTTGAGAAAATTTAAGATATAGAAAAAAGAATTAAAGGAAAAAATCTAAGAATATGTGGTGGTGCGTCATAGTGAGGAAGAAGCCCCAACTCTAAATTCTCCAAAAATCTCAAAAAATTAAAAAATGGAGGCTTAATGTTCATGCACCAATAAATTATAGAATACGTAGGAAAATGAAATCTAGAGTGGCATTACACTTAGGTATCAATAATGATCATGGTGTGTAATGTTGTCAGACTATCTGACACAGGACAGAAGCGGGAAGGGATGATGTTGTGATTTGTAGAAGAAGAAATTTAGAAATTTGATAACTTTTAGGCATTGCATCATGAGAATCTCATGATCACTGACTCGCATGTATCGAACACGGAGATTTTTCAAATCGTTTGCCTAGGCAATCAAGCCCACTCTCGCACACATAATGTAAAAGATTTAATTTTGAATAGGAAAACTAAAGGTTTACACTCTTCATTCATTGATCTAAAAAAACAAATAAGTTTGTGGTATTTATATATGCCAACAACTTGGGTTTCAAAACTCACATCTAATGTGAGACTAAAACTCTAAAATAAATAAAAGACTCAAAGTGTCTCAAACACTATCATAAATAAAATAACCAAAAGACTCAAGATAACTAGAAGATGATGCGACTGATACTTTTGGAGGCCAGGGGTATTTTCGTAAAGTAACAAATAATGTAACTTTTCTATTTAAAGGGCTAGAGCCGACCCTAATGGGGTATGCAGAAATTGTTGAGAGAAACCCTCTAGTTTATTTCCCTAGTTTATTTCTTAGATCAACTGTCTTAGGATTTTAGTTAATCGTTTCTTCAATTTCTAATTGTTATTTAGCGAGTAGTTGATTATACAGAATTAATCTTCTATTTTCAGATATGCGTTTAGTGATAAAAATCCTCTTTTTGTTGTTTTCCACCCTAAAATCACTCTCTTCACATAAAAATCCCATTTTTATATTAGATCCAGATCTGAAACACATCAATTTGGTATTAAAGCAGTAGACCCATGGCACGATGTGAACCAAGGAGAGGATTGAACTGTTGGAAGATAAATTGGAGAAGTTTAAGAGCAAAATCAGCGAAGAAATCCAAGATGTGAGAAAGGAAGCGAGAGAGTAACTGGATCAACGTCTCGCACAGATGATGGAGACACTCCAACAAGATGCGACGGCAAACAAGGATCAGATGATGCAAGAAATAGCGGCAATGATAGCAAAGTTAGATCCAAGCAAAAAGTAGCCACCTTTGTCGACGTGGAAGTGGAAAAATGTTACCTTTAACGAAGGATTCGTTGAAGATAACGTCGACGAAGGCTATCAGACAAAGGTTCAACGAAACACGGCCGTAGTGGATGACTGTGATGCTTTTTCCGGCCACCTCCCCTCCACGGGAGGTGCGTCGGCCACCGGGGGCGCTTGCCCCTCCGGCTTTTTGGGGGGTTCCGATGAACCCCCAGGAGGGGCGGCCAGTGCTGCCCGCCCCTCCTGGGGCTTCGACAGCCCCCTGTGGCAGCGACGGAGGGCCGTCGGCCCAAAACTGGGGCTGGCATGCCCCACTGCCCCCTTTGGGGGCTTTGCCGTGTGTCCGAGGGGGGAGCCGAGCCCCGCTCGAGCCTATGGGGCCCCGCCGAGCCACCTGGGGGCTCGACAGCCTTCGCCACATACTCCAGCACCATAGTGGGCCCAGTTTGGGGTCCGATCGGTTCAGACACCATCCTTTCAGCCACAGATGGGGCCATGTGGAAGATTTCAGCAGCAGGGGGCGACAACAGCACCTTGGAGGACTGTCGGCTCAGACCCCACCCTTCGGGAGAGTGACAGGAGACTGGAGAGGACCGTCGGCTCAGACCCCACCATTCGGGGGAGTGACAGGAGACTAGAGAGGACTTCAGGGCACCCCAAGAGCACATCAGGGGAACTATGAACATCCACAGAGAGACGAGCAGAATATTGACAGTGGGATGGTGTAGACGGAGGCGCACAGAATTCAGCCGCGGGGCATATTCCTGACATACCACCTATTTTCCAGGAGAGTCGGCTGAGGAAGCTGAAGATGCCCATATTTGAGGGAGGAGACCTGGATGACTGGTTGTATCGAGTGAAGAGATCTTTGAGGTGTCAGTGGTACCAGAGGACTGGCTCAGGGCTGTATGAGTCTGCTGGGAGGGAGAGACTCTGGAATGGTTTAGGTGGACGCAGCAACATCGACCTTTTCGTACGTGGAAGGAGTTCACCACCCTTCTATTGGAGCACTTTGGAGAGGTACGGGCTGGAGGAGCTTATGCGCGTCTGTATGCATTGAAGCAAGAGGGGAGTGTCAGGTAAATATTAAGAAGTTTGAGGTGCTCCGCAGTAGAGTTCGTGGAGTATCAAGAGAGTCTCTATGGGGTGTTTTATGAAGGGGTTGAAACCCACGATTAAATCGGGACTGAAACAATTAAAGCCTGGTGACCTGCGAGAGATGATGACTTCAGCGAGGATGGTGGAGGACCATCATGATACGGAGAGGAGAGCCCGTGGGTCATGGGGAGGCTCCACTTTCCGAGGGCCGGATCCTGGAGGGGGCAGAAGGCGGCCACATGGGGCCAACATCCACAGACGGGGCAATGGCTATCAAGGAGAAGTGGGTGGAACCACGACCTGGAGGACATACACGGAGAATGGCAGAGGCAGAGATTCGTGACAAGCGGACCAATGGCCTGTGTTTCAAATACGACGAGAAGTTCATTCCAGGGCACCAGTGCGGGGACCGTACTCTTCAGATCCTGATAGTGAATGACGATGAAGAAGGTGGAGAGAGTGTGGTAATGCTGGAAGCCGGCGAGGACGATGATCAGGAGCACCTGCACGTGGAATAGCCGACCACACATTTCACGCACCACCTTGAGGACAATGTGGGGTTTCAGGGGCAGAGTGGTGATGCGGCTAGTACTTTTGGAGGCCGGTGGTATTTTCGTAAAGTAACAAATAATGTAACTTTTCTATTTAAAGGGCTAGAGCCAGCTCTAATGTGGTATGCGAAAATTGTTGAGAGAAACCCTCTAGTTTATTTCTCTAGTTTATTTCTTAAATCAATTGTCTTAAGACTTTAGTTAATTCTTTCTTCAATTCCTAATTGTTATTTAGCGAGTAGTTGATTATATAGAATTAATCTTCTATTTTCAGATCTGCGTTTAATGATAAAAATCCTCTTTTTATTGTTTTCACCCTAAAAATCCCTCTCTTCACATAAAAATCCAATTTTTATATTAGATCCAGATCTGAAACGCATCAGAAGACTCAAAGGAATCAAACTCTATTTCCTTCTCATATATAAAATTTATGATGAAAAGGACTCCATCTGGAATTTAAACTTGATTTCTATCATTCTAACAGTCTTGAAAACTTTACTTCCTGATGAAGGGCTATTGGAATAACATAACTGGATAGAAATCCGTAGTTTAAGTTTCTTGTAATTAAAGACGCGTTCATGAATTTTGAAGGGAAGAAGAATATAGATTTACATGTAAATATCTCCTAAAAAGTTCTCCCATATTACAAAAAATAAAAGCATATAAAACATTCTTGTTGGTACAATGTGGAGAATCTATGATAACAATTTCGATATGTTCAATTTTTTAAGCTTTCGTGAAATACTCGACTCAATCACATCAGGATCATACTCGATAAAACTCATCAAGAACATGTATGTTCCATGCAAAGTCTCATTATTGGTTGTAGTACGAACCTCTCTGTGCAAACTCTAATTAGCTCATCATCCATGCCAATAAATTCCTATAAATTTCTATTTGATTCTGTAGCAGACTTTGAGTATAATTGTTAATTGCAAAGTCTCGAGATGTAAATCATTTAAATCATGTGCAAAAAGTTCATGAAATGTACCAGCAACAAAGTCAAACACTAAATCTAAGGAACTAACAAAGTCAAACACTAAATCTAAGGAGCTGAAATTTACATGATGAGGTATTGGAGTTTGGGTTTTTAATAATTAACCCATTTTTTATTTTCAATTATGCTCTTGGGTTGGCTTTCTCAGAATGTATCTAAGTCATACAGTTTAGACCTATCTAGTAAACTGTGTAGCATCCATAGCTATGACATCACACCAGATGCTACCGTGATAGCTCGAAAACTAGACATGCACTAAACAATGTTGGGTACGTTGGGTAACTGTGATTTGTAATCAACCTATGTAATGTTATAAGTTTGTGGATGAGGTTTAGCTTTTAGTCTCATCTTCTCAATAGCTGATTTGACCACTAAATTAGTACAAGTATCTCTGTTAATTGTCACTTTCAAAGGTCTATCTCCAATTTTGATGTAGGTAAATAAAACATAGTTCTTCGTTAATCATCCTCACTCCTAGGTGTAGTAACTATATACGTAATGACTTGTAAGCGAACACTAGATTCCAACATTATTATCTATATCATTAGTTTTCTCAGGTAGAATATATTCTTCTTTCATTAAGTCATCATTATTATTGATTTCTCTTGTAAGTAGTTTTTATTAGGGCACTGACTAGCAAAATGATCAATCTTGTCATATTTGAAACATTACACCCTTTTAGGTTTGTGTTGTATTGGTTATTCAACATTAGTCTTTTCATTTATCTCTTTAACGGTATTAACTTCTTGTTTAGTCATGTAATTATTTGACCATTTAAATTGACCTCCGATTTTAAAAGTATGCTTTCCATCCTTGTGTGCTTTCATGGATTCAAAATTTAAGGTTAGATTAAATGTTTGTTGTAAATTGTCTGCAGTGTAGGAAAGAATCTCATGCCTAATACCCACTCTCAATCCAGAATGAAACCTAGCAACGGTATATTGAGTGTCTTATTGTAGCTCACTCCTAACAAATAGGTCATTGAACTTAGTCATATATGCTTTCACAGTCATGTTTCCTTGACACATGTTCAATTTTTTAGTATGTGGTCTCTATAGGTATGAAACACATATTTCTCTTTAAGATTGATTTTCATCTCATTTCAAGTCTTTATAAGTCTCAGATGCTCTCTTGTTGTCTCTTTATGTATATCCAAAAAACTTAAACAGATTTTATCAGTTTTATCTTAGCAAATTTGACCTTTCGCTCATTTGATAACTATTATAATTCGAATTAATGCTCTATCTCTGTTAGCCAATCTGAGAAGGTTGATTATAAATTATATCAAAGTTGGGAGCATATACCCTAATCAATCATCTAATATTTGTTAGAAATGGCTCCCCTAACTCATGTTTGGATGATGAGCAAATATTGTTTGTGGTCCAATAAATTTCATTTAGTATAAAAGGATAATTAAACCATGTGATTTGCTCAAGCATAGAAGATAATGATGTCATAAGCAAGCTTGAGAAATGATGGTGTGACTCCAAGGCAATTATCGAAGAAGCATGATTTTATGACAAGAAGATGAAGAATTTGATGCAACAAATTGTAGGGGTATGTTTATATTTGTTGTATTTTGTTCTTGTCATTAGATTCATGTGTATGCCTTGAAGATGTCACACATACACTTAGGAACAACCAAAAATGTTTTAAAAATGTTTTAAAAATTATTTCCTAAGTTTTAGAGCCGTATCTTATGTATCTGTATAGGAGTCGACCATCTTTATTGTAGGGGTCGACTACTATTCATTCTGGCTCAAGACTGTCTCATTGGAGTGAAGATAGTCAACTACAATACATCAGGTAGTCGACTACCATCTCCAGTAGTCGACTATTTGAAGTACAATTGTCGACTATTAGAGAGCTGGTAGTCTCCAACGGTAGGATTTTGTCCATTTTTTGATTGTTGGAGGTGCATTTTGGTCATGTTTTTGGACCCGCATGTTCCTATATATGTTGGGGTTTCTTCATATTTAATTAGTAAGAAAAATAGATGAAAAGAAAATAAAAAGAAGAAAAAGCCCAAACACTTCTACTGCTCTTGTTTTTTCTCAATCATTTAGAGCTTTCTTCTATTCTTTCAAAGCCAAATTCTTGTAGAGTAAAACCCATATTCCTAGACACACAAATGCACATTGTGTCTCATCTTCAATGCTTAGGAAGGTTGTAAGATTTGTGCTTCAAGTTGTAACCTTCATTGGAGAGGAAGTGTGATAGAACCCAAGCAAATCTGAAATCATATTGATAAAAATAGGAATAAAAAGGATAACTTTGGCTACAATTAAAGGTGCAACCACCCTCATAAGACACCAAAAGCGGGACGTCCGCACTCTCCCTAAGAATTTTCCCACACAATATCAAAAGCAAGCATAGAGAAGGCCGGCGGCTAACCCTAGGGCTAAATACTAATCCCCCTCTAATCTAATTACAAGTTTGCCATTCCAATATAAATTAATTAGAAAAAGGTATTAAGGATTCACGAAAACGCCCCTTTAGCTTGGTTCGGCCGCTCCCCTTGTGCGTGTGCCCTCCTTGTTGCGCTTCCGATAAACGCGGAGCCCATCACTACTTCATTCTCAAATAGTCACCTTGTCCTCAAGGTGGAAGTCTGAAAATTGATGCATCATCACGTCCAGGAACTCCCACGTGCTCTCGTGCTCTGGTAAGCCCTTCCACTGCAAAAGAACATCCTGCTCTTCAATACTCCCTCTGAGTACCCCCTTCAGCTCCTCAGGCTCCAATCTCACCTCCATATCATCTGTCAAATGTCTCTGGGAGTTTGGGCGAAGGGGCGTGGTCTTTAATAACCTGGCGAAGCTGAGACACATGAAATACCGGATGAATAACCGATCCTGGGGGTAGCCGTAACATGTAAGCAACTGGTCCCACTCTGGCCTCGACCTTAAAAGGTCCAAATATCTCGGTTTTAACTTCTCATTCCTCCCGTGGGCCAAGGATCTCTGCCTGTAGGGTCTCAGCTTAAGGTACACCATATCCCCAACTGAAACTGCACATCTCTGCGATGAAGGTCTGCCCTTGTCTTCATAATTTGCTGAGCTCTAGTCAGATGAGCTTCAGCTCCTCCAAAATCTGATCCCTCTCTGTCAGGTACTGTTCCACATCAGATACTGGTGTCGTCTCTTGCCCATAGTGTACTAAATGTAGAGGATCTCGGCCATACAAAATCCTCAAGGGTGTCGTCTGAGCTGCGTTGTGATAAGATGTATTGTACCAATACTCTACCCATGCTAGCCAACTGGCCCACTCCTTGGGACTCTTTGAAATAAAGCACCGCAGATATGTCTCAACACTCCTGTTGACGACCTTAGTCTGGCCATCTGTCTGCGAGTGGTAAGCTGCGCTCTGTCTCAAAACTATACCCTGCAGCCTAAAAAGATACTGACAGAATTTGCTTAAGAACATATTGTCCATATCAGAGACAATGGACTTTGGGGGCTCATGCAAGCAGATGACCTCCCTCACAAATACCTCCACCACCGACACTGCGCTGTAAGGATGCGGAAGTGGGCTACCATAACAAATATGACTGTGTATCCCCCGACTTCGGAAATCCATCAATAAAATCCTTGGAAAGGTCCTCACACACACACGCTCGGGCAAAGCCAACGGCTGTAGTAACCCCTTAGAGCCATCGTCTGGTATTTATGACGCTGGTAAACGTCACACTCTGCAACCATCCTCGAGACGTCCTACTTCATTTCCTTCCAGTAGACCTCCCTCGCAAGTCTCTGGTAGGTCTTGAGGACCACAGAATGTCCTCCTACGGCACTGCTGTGAAACTCCTCAAGGATGGCCAGAATATGTGTAGAAGTCCTCGGAAGTATCAAGCGCCCCCAATGTAGTAGCATCTGTCCTGAATAATATAGCTTGGATGTTCTGTAGATCCCTACAATAGTGCTGCTCGTATGCCTGCCAGCTCCTGATCCTACTCAACCTCCTGCTGCAGCGGCTCCCAATCCTGTAGTACAGAAAATGCCAATGCCGCCAACTCTATGTCCTCCCGCCGTGAAAGGGCGTCAGCCGCCTTGTTCTCTAGTCCTGGGACGAACTCAATCTCAAATCTGTATCCCATCAGCTTCCGCAGCCACTTCTGATGCTCCTCTGTTACCATGCGCTGCTCTAATAGGTATTTGAGAATCCTTTGATCCGTGCGCACCAGGAAACTCCTCCCCAACAAATATGGTCTCCACTTCTGGATGGATAGGACAATGTCCATCAGCTCTCTCTCGTAGACCGACCGCAGTCTGGCTCTAGCTGTCAACACCTGACTGTAATACGCTATGGGCCGCTGATCCTGCATCAACACCACTCCCAATCTATGCCCCGAAGCGTCCGCCTCCACCACAAAAGGTCTGGAAAAGTCTGGCAACGCCAGGACTGACATTGTGGTTATGGCCTTGTTCAAGGCCTCAAAAGCTGTCGTCTCCTCACCCCAAATGAACTGGTCCTTGTGTAGCTTTGTGAGCGGCCAGACGATCGTCCTATATCCCTGTACAAATCTGCGGTAATATCCTGTCAAGCCCAGAAATCCCCTCAACCCCTTGGAGTGGTGGGGCACAGCCAGTCCAGTATCGCCGCAATCTTTGCCCTCTCAGCTGCCACCCCATCTGCAGATACCACATATTCCAGATACTCCATCTGTGGCTGTCCAAATAAGCACTTCTTTCTATTTGCGAATAGCTGGTGGTACTGCAACTCCTGAAAAACGACCTGCATATGGTCCAAGTGCTCCTCCATAGTACGACTGTACACTAATGTTATCGAAAAAGACTAATACAAATCGTCGCAGGTAAAAACGATGCACCTTGTTCATGAAAGACTGGAAAGTAGCTGGTGCGTTAGTCAAGCCAAAGGGCATAATTAAAAACATATAATGGCCCATATACGTCCTGAACGCAGTCTTGGGTACATCCTCCCCCCGCATCCTGATCTGGTGGTAGACCGATTTGAGATCTATCTTCGTGAATATGGCCTCCCCGTGCAACTCATCCAAAAGCTCATAAATCATTGGTATGTGAAACTTATCTGGCACCGTCTCATTGTTCAATGTCATGCAGTCTACGCAGAAGCGCCAGCTCTCATCCTTCTTCACCAAGAGCACCGGACTTGAAAAAGGGCTCACATTGGGCTGTATCACACCTGTCTGCACCATCTCTGCCACCTTCCTCTCGATCTTTTCCTTCTGTGCCTGTGGATAGCGGTAGGGCCTCACACTAATAGGGGACACACCGTCCCGCAGGACTATAACATGCTCGTGATTCCTCGGCGGTGGTAGTCCCTATGGCTCCTGAAAGACCTCGAATTGTTCTATCAGCTGCTGTACCTCCCCTGGAATGTGTTGCTCCCACTGGCCTCAGCACACCCTCTCCTGTCAACGAATATAACTCCACCAAGTATCCACTGCCCTTCGTCTGGATGGTCCTTACCATGGTTTTCAGCGAGACTAGTACTCTGCATTGGCTGGGGTCTCCATGTATTACTACTGCTCTCACATCCTCTTGGAACTCCATCCTGAGCAGTTTACAGTTCACTTTTATCTCCCACAGCGTCTGTAACCAAGTCATGCCCAGGATGACATCGGTACTCCCCATGTCTAGAGACAGGAAGTCATCTATCACATGTACCACATGTAGTGTCAGTACGAGCCCTCTACAAACCCCGCGGCTGCTCTCCTTCTTCCATGTTCCCATCACGACACTGAAGCTGCCACAGTCTGTCAGCTGGAGCTCCTGCTGGGCCACCACTCTCATGGAAATGAAATTGTGGGTCGCCCCACTGTCGATAAGTACTGTCACCTCCTGATTGTCGATATGCCCCCTCAACTTCATGGTGTGGTTTGGTGTGAACCATACCACGAAGTTAATGGAAACCGCCGTCACGTCTAGCTGATGGTCCTCAGGCTTCTCCTCCACCTCAGCGGTCCCGTCCTCCACATCGGCCTTGTCATCCTCATCCTCAAGTAGCAGCACATGGAGCTTGCGCCCCTCTTGGTATGAATCGCTCGTCGCATCTAAAAGATAGGCCCTTCTGTCGTTTCTCCCTCATCTCTGCGTCAGTCATCCGCCTGAATTGCCCCCAGCCTGTGGTGCACTACTCTTCTCCACACTCTTCTCCTTGGTGGCAGGCTCTGCTCCCGTAGTGGCTCTCTGCTATCCTCCTATCGCTGTCTGGCTACGAAAAACTGGGCCACTCCAACCACCCCTCGCTTTCCTCTCCAACTGCCAGTCCTCCGCCATCTGAGCCTACTCCATGGCCTACATCAGACTCTGAGGCTTCTGCATGCGCACCGCTGCTCGAATAGTGGCCATTAACCCCTTCATGAAGGTGCTCTCCATCGTCTAGTTAGTCACTCCGTGCACATGTCTTAATAGGGTCTTGAACCTCTCTAGATAATCTCTCAATGTGCCCTCCTACCTCAGTGATTGCAGCTGCTCCCTCACGTTGAAAGGGTTTCTATCATGCATAAACATATTTATACACATCGGAAAAATAGAAACCTACCACGATCCATGCGTTTTCAAATAGATTAGATTAGATTACTAACCTTTTGACTGTTCGAATGTATCAGACTGCTGGTGCTGCTTTACGAACGACCACCCTCTATCAGTATCCACATGCGAACGTCACGAGCAGGAATTACAAGGGTGCTAGCTCCTTCTCCGCAACTAGGGTTTCTCTCTCTTTCGCTCGTCGCTTTTCTCAAAAATGGGAAAGATAGATTGAATGCGTAAAAACTAAAAATCCTCTCTATATCTTATATAGAATCCCAAGTTAACCATTTAACGTATTTCAGTTACGAAACGATATCTTTAGGATAATATCTTATATTATTTGTTAACTCTTTAACTCGTTTTAGTTACGCGACGATATCTTAGGGATAATATCTTAACGAGATACAATATCTGATAGTTAAGATATTTCGCCTTATTACAAATTTCAAATCGAATTCGAAATCACGTTTAAACCCTATCCTATCCATTACACTCTTTTTGTGCGACCCAATAGGCTCATATTAAATTGACAGTGGGCCTAATCCCATTAAAAGCCTACAAGTCATAATTGGTCTCTAACAAGACATTATGACTACCCAATTAATATGAATATCGTTAGTCCGATACTTACCCAACCAATAGAACATGGCATAATCCTTTTGTCACACGATATCTGATTTGAACATAAGTCATGGACAGTGTCATACTTATATTGTTCAAACATTTAATTTCTCGCTTACTAAGTAGACTGATAAAATCAAATGACATTCATTTGAGCACGGCCATATATTTCTTAGTCCTATTTATCGAGGGGCCCATTAGATATCTCTCTCATAGGAGAGGGACAAATTCCATCTTGTTCATTCACTTTCCTCTGCATAATTCACATCATATACAATCATAACCTTTATGATTGTCTGCTTAAAGATAACGTTTAGTTATGTCAAAATATGATGTTCATCATGTAGAAAACTGTGATGATCTCAGGTCTAAGGATTGTATGACAACTATTATGAGATCATTTATGACACTGATCCATGTAATGATCTCATAACGAGTCTATCCAGTACATGTGCTCCAACAAGTACCTATAAATTCGATTTGTATCACCATACATATAATTACCTCATAATTATCAACCAAACTCATACTAGTCTTAATTTATTCTTATACCTTTAATGATGAATGACTAGGGATGCTTAGAATAACATAAAACAGTTATTCAAACATTATTATAAAGAAACATGCAAGCAATATAATAAGAACAATAAGAGAAACATTTTATACATGAAAAATGACATAACATAAAGGTCCAACTATTTGGCCTAGGGCAAAACCACTAACACACGTTCCCCAAGTGGGGGTCCCTGAACCTCTCCATCGTCTGGTCCCTGATATCCTCCCATGAGCGAAAAGGACGCCTCGTATCTTTCCACTGAAACCAAGCGAGGGCCTTTCCATCCAGACAAATACCTGCTTCCTCCAGCTTCTACTCCTCAATAATGCGAGACTAAAAAATCTCTTTGCAATGTTGATCCACGACACTGGATCCATCCCATCGAAAACGGGTATCTTCAGCTTTCGTAGTCGGTCCATATTGAATGTTCCCTGATCTCCCGGTCCCCCGCTGTATCTGCGCTGATGGTAGTGCTGTCACCTCTCCTGGGGTGTCTCATGTCCTCCCTGTGGTCCACTCCCTTGATCTTCATAACCCCCTTGTGGTCCCCCCATTTCCTCCATAGCCTCCAGCCCAGCCCTCATGCTCCTCCTGATAGTCTCTGGACCCTCTTCTGCCATCTCCGGGGCATCCCTCATAGGTGTGAGGTGGAGGGCACCATCTATCATCACCATACAGAGGGTCGGGAGGGTCCCGAATCCCCCCATCCGTCATCATCGTACTCCTGAAAATTTTCCGGGTCAAATCCGTCGTCGAAACTACGTGTTGGGTCCTCCAAATAGGGCTGAAAATCACTGTAGGGCTGCGAATCCTCCTCCCGTGCACCCACCCCTGTGGGGGGTCTTTCGCTGGTCGGCGGGGCCCCAATGACCCGGAGAAGGGGCCGCTGGGGCCTGCCGATGGCCTTCGGGGCCCCAGCGGCCTTGACGATGGTCGGCAGGGCCTGTCGAGGCCCTGGAAGGCCTTGCCGGCCCCAGGCGAGGCTGGCGGATGCCACCCCCTGCCGAAGGTCCTGGGGGCCCGTGGGGGCCTGCAGAAGGCCCCGCGGCCCCCCAGGTGGCAATCGCACCTCGGGGAAGGCGCGGCTAGGGCCGTCACCCCTTGTCTTGCTTCCTCTGCTTTTTCGGTGTATCTCTTCACGGTAATCCTTCTTCCACGGCTTTCCATCTTCCTCCTCGTCATATTCCCCTTCCTCATGAACGGATTTTGCATCAATTTTCTCCATTTTCTCCTTCCCCTTGTCCAAAGGTGGTCCATTTGTCGCCGCTTTAGGGTTGCCATCATCACCTTTTAGATGCGACGAAATCTCCTCGAGTTGGAATATGATCTTTGCTAGGGCTTCGCCGTGTTCTTTCAATTGCCCATTATGATCCGCTAGAGTTTCCTTCACGCTCACGACCTCGCCCTTGATGCCATCGATCTCCACCGTCAATTTCTCCTCTACCGCATCGATCCGATCTTTGGATCTCGTAGCGGCCGCCATGGATCGACGTGCTCTGATACCAAAATGATAGAACCTAAGCAAATATGAAATTATATTGATAAAAATAGGAATAAAAAGGATAACTTTGGCTATAATTAAATGGGCAACCACCCTCTCAAGACGCCAAAAGGGAGGACGTCCGCCAATATCAAAATCAAGCATAAAAAAGGCCGGCGGCTAACCCTAGTGCTAAATACTAATCCCCCTCTAATCTAATTACAAGTTTGCCATTCCAATATAAATTAATTAGAAAAAGGTATTAAGGATTCACGAAAAGCCCCTTTAGCTTGGTTGGGCCGCTCCCCTTGTGCGCACGCTCTCCTTATTGCGCCTCCGATACAATCGGAGCACATCAAAATGCTATCAAGAGACGAGGTAGTGCTCTTATTGGAGAGGTGGTCTTGGTGAAGATGTGTTGTTCTCGGTGGAGATGTGTTGGTCCATCACCGGCTTGTGGTGAAGTGGACGTATTGTTCCATTTGGAATGTGTATCTGTATTCGAGGAATAATGGATTTATTTCAAAAGTGAACGTAAGATTGGATGTAGGGGAAAGTGTCCCCGAACCAGGATATATCTATTTGTCTGTGATTTTTGTCTGGTTTGCATTTTCTATCTTTATATTGCACTTTAATTTTATTTCCGCTGCTTATATTTTTGATATATAATATTGTTGATTAAGTATTAATTTGGTAACTCAAGTTAATTATTTAGGTAGAATTATTAGATGGATTTTTATTATTTGAAGAACATCATTCACCCACTCTGTGTTCTATTTACCATTTACAATGTCTCAACACTTGGCATTAGAGCTTAATTAAACGGTAGCATCAACAAGTGACATGCTTTTTGGAGATGATCCATCGAGACCCCTACTATTCGACAACATTCTGTACTGTCAATGGAAGAACCAAATGAAGATCTACATCAAATCCATTGACTATGATTTGTGGAGTCTCGTGGCAAAGCCTTACTGTAAACCCACAAGATACATCTCTAAGTGGACAAATGAATAGAAAAGATTGGGCACTATTTATGATGAGGTAATGAAAATTTTGATTTCCTCTTTATCTGACAATGTTTTAAGTTATATGTCAGGAGCTTCTAGTGCAAATCAAATATGACACATGCTTGATGATTTGGATGAGTCCAACATTGCTCAACCTCTAATAATGAAGAAGATGAACAACCAAGAGAGAGGCTTTCTATGTGTCTTATAGCACAAGAAGCCAGAATGTAATGTTGAGGTAAATCCTACCTCTAAAGCTGATTTGCCTAGAGATTATGAATTTTTACAAAATAAGTATAAATTTTTGGATCATGATTATGATAAATTAAATATTGAGCATAGTATTTTATTGCTTGATCATGAATGCTTAAAAGTTAAATATGATACTTTGATGCATGATCATGACTTTTCAGTAGTGAGCATATCATTTCTATTTCTAAATTGAATGATACTAATGTATTGCTCGATAAATTTAGAATTAATAATACTTTCATCGTGAATGATTTTAATGCTTGTATTGATGGGCTTATGAATGACTTGTTTTTAGCAAGTTAAAGCATAAGGAATTAGTGCTTAAGTTTGATAATTTAAGAGCAATGTTAGTGTAAGCACAACACCTTTATGTATGCATGATTCTATTTCTAGAAATGTTGTTAATGCTAAAAAGAATCATGTTAAATGTTTGCGTGACAATTATGCTTTTATTTACGTTCTTTTGCATGCAAAAAGAGTGATAATTCAAATGCTTATAATGTTCATCCTAAGCATTTGGAGGAATCACATAATGTGCATCATGTTAGAAATAATTTTAAATTTATATTGCATGATACACAAGTATGGGTTTCAAAGAATTTGAGCTTAATTGATAGAAATGCATATATAGAAAATTTGTGAAAAATATGCATGAATCTCACGATTATTTGTATACATGTTAGGAAAACAAATCCAAAGCGGATTTGTGTTCATATTAGATGATATTCTTTGAACCCATCGTTCGGATATCCACGCTTATATGTTTATTTTGTTGATACCAAAGTTTAACGCCATCACTAACCTCAGGTCCTTAATGAAACGGGATACTAAGCCTCTGATGTATATTTTCAGGTGTCCTACGTTTTAGGAGTATACATGTTTTGTTGCAATTCACAAGGTTAAAAGGGAAGAGCGATGCCATTATCACATGGGCTTTCATCTTGTTGTGATGACAAAAAGGGAGAATGAAATTCAAGGGATTAAAAAAGATAAGAATGCATTAATTCAGGGAGATTATGCACAATGTCAGGGGAGTAATAATTTAAATTGTTTTACATTTTATTGATTTTGTATGCTATGTGTGTCATCATCAAAGAGTAATAGAATGTTGAGAAATGGATCCCCTAACTCATGTTTTGATGATGAGCAAACATTGTTTGTGGTCTAACAAGTTTCATTTAGTAAAAGATAATTAGACCAAGTGATTTGCACAAGATTGCACAAGTATAAAAGATAATGAAGCATGATTTGATGACAAGAAGATGAACTTGATACAACAAATTGAAGAAGTATTTTTATATTTGTTGTATTTTTCTTGTCATTAGATTCATGTATATGCCTTGAAGATATCACACGCACACTTAGGAACGACCAAAAAATGTTTTAAAATTGTTCTAAAAATCATTGTTTAAGTTTTAGATCCGTATCTTATGTATCTGTATAGGAGTCGACTATCTTTATGATATGAGTCGACTACTATTCATTCTGACTCAGGACTGTCTCACTAGAGTAAAGATATTCTACTACAATACATCAGGTAGTCGACTAACATCTCCAGTGAAGTGGACGCATTGTTTCGTTTGAAACGTGTATCCATATTCGAGGAATGGTGGATTCGTCTCAAGAGTGGACGTAATGCTGGATGTAGGGAAAAATTTCCACGAACCAGGATAAATCTATTTGTTTGCGATTGTTGTTTGGTTTGCATCTTCTATCTTTATCTGGCACTTTAATTTTATTGTCCCTGCTTATATTTTTTCAAGATAATATTGTTGATTACGTATTAATTTGGTAGCTCAAGTTAATTACGTAGTTAGAATTATTAGAAGGATTTTTATTATTTAAAGAATACCATTCACCACATCTAGTGTTTTATTTGCCATCCAGATGATCCTAATAATATTATCTCAACTAAAGTTATCCTCAAAATTCTCATCTTGTTTCGTAGTATTATTTTGATTATTTCCTTTTTTTAATCATTGTAGGTTCATCGTCAAAGGTATTTTATACATCATTCTCTAAATTTTGTTTTTTACTCAACTTATTTTTACACTTCTAAAAGATCTTCTATTCAATTTATGTAGGCTTTATGTTCTAGATATATCTTTTGAAGTTGATTTTTAGCATTTGAATTGTGTTATCATTCATATCTAATCCCATGATTTTACCACTACGTAATATCATGCAATGCCTAAACACTTAGGGTCCAAATTTATATGATAAATGCAATCCTAAATATACTAATGCGACACATAGTTTGAGACTAGAAATTGATGTAATACCGGTGATATTGACTAATAAGAACAAAATCAAATAGAATTTTTTTTGCAATTTAAGAATTAATGATTTGGTCAGATTAATGGTTATCTGGAGCGAAAATTAACTTTGTAGTATCATGTAATGCCTCTAGGACGTAAGCTTCAATCCGGATTATCAGTGCTGAAAATTTCACATAACAAGCTTGAGAAATCATCAAAATGTGGAAAATACTGTTGAAATACTGAAAATTCAAAAATCCAACGAAAAAGGAAAACAACATTGCAGTATTTGGCTCAACTTGGCTGGTCAGTGACTAGGCTGAGCCATTGACTGGGTAACTACTCGGTTGGTTTGGGTCGGTTGCAGTCGGCTCAGCTGAG
The DNA here is from genome assembly GCA_030789695.1 of Scilla litardierei. Lineage (NCBI taxonomy): Eukaryota > Viridiplantae > Streptophyta > Magnoliopsida > Asparagales > Asparagaceae > Scilla > Scilla litardierei. The sequence goes on along the minus strand of CM061142.1, from coordinate 768,560,293 downwards.
CTTATGAACCAAGCAACAGCTGAGCTGATGAACAATGTCGACAGAGATTAGCGCAGCTCAATGACAAAAATGACTCGTCGAAACATTACTGTAGAAATTTGATGCAGGTGAATTTTTCGATCAATTTTAGCAGTGATCGTTGATGATCTTTAGTGTTTTGTGTTTTGTGTTCGATGTGAGGTGACTCATCTTTTGAGAGGGTCGGGGCGGCTGTGGGTGATGGCATCGTCATCATTGAAGAAACCTAATTAAAACAGTGGTGGGGCAATGGAAGACAGCTATGGTGACTTTGGAGCACTTGGATGGTGGCGATGGGTTGGGCCGTGGGTGACAAGGCGAAGGGGGGTCGCTGATGCGATAAGGGGCACGACAGAGCTAGGATTTACGATTATGGTTTTCTTTTTTTGGTTATTTTCTCTCTTTTAAAAATAATTTTTCTCAAATTTTTCTCAAAATTTTTTCTTCTCTTTTTAAAATTTTTTTATGCCTCGTTTGATTCTTTCTTTTTTGATCTGTCTTTTCTTTTTTAAATTTCTTTGACCTTACTTTTTTAAATCTAAAGCCTTAACTAAAAAAGAAGAGATTTTTTATGATGACAAAAGAAAAGAAGACAAACTAGGTTTTAACTCTGATATCATTTTTAACGTATGAATGAAGTGGAAAGGGATGTGGGAATTTGAGGAAAAATGAAATTAGGAATTTGATATCTTTTGAGGCCCCGCATCCCGGGAATAACATGATCACCAATGTACACGCCTCACATGCGGAGATTTTTCGGACCTTTCCCCCATGAAACCAAACCCATTTTACACACCAAAGCAAAAGATTTAATGTTTATAGAGAAACCGAAAGGTTACATCAAAATTTTTATTTTTCATTCATCTCTTTAAAAAAACAAATGAGTTCATGGCCTTTATATATGCTTACAACTTAGGTTTCAAAAACTAGATTCACTGTGAGACTAAAACCCTAAAATAAATAAAAGACTCAAAACATATAAAAGACTAAAAAAGACTTAAATTTTATCCTAAATAAAATAACCAAAAGACTTAAAATAACTAGAAGACTCAAAGGAATCTAACTTTATCTTCTTCTCACATATAAAATCTAATATACAAATAAAAAGGACTTCATCTGAAATTTAAACTTGATTTCTTTCACTATACTATGGATAATTCAGTTTCTTCATCTTGATCTACACACATTAATTAGTCAAACGATGAAACTTCAAGTAGTTTCAATCCATTTATCCAATTCAAATCCATTTATACATTTATGAGAATATGAGCTGGAAATGCTTTACAAATTCTTCGTACATGATGTTGCATGAGAATATTGGTCAGGATGCCATCTAGGGGTGGCAAAATGCACCCCACCCGACCCAACCCGACCCGAACCCGGCCTCTTGTGCCGGGTATGGGTAGGGGCCAATCTGGGTCGGGTAGGATCCGGGTCGACCCGACCGACCCGGATAAACTCCGGGTCGGGTATGGGTTTGATCCCTCAACCCGGATGGCCCAAATTCCACCCCTTTATATGTTATAATATATAATTAATATTATGGATACTTGTAGTAACTGCACGAATTGGAATGTTGGTTACCGCCTTCTGCTTGTTTATGGGCAGGTCGTTGGTTCAAGTCTAGCTAGATGCATTGCTTTTAGAGTTTTTTGTTTCAAATTTTACATAATAGGATGTATTGAACCAATATAAATTAATTTAATATCACTAGTTAACAAATAGCTTTGTAGCTTGGTGGTAATGGCCTATGTTGTTGGATATGGAAGACGTTTGTACACCCTTGTGGGGGATGTACGAGGGAATACGGACCTCGAACGTCGCGCACACGAAGTCGTGTACAAAGGGAATCTGTTCCCTTGCGGAGAGGATCTCTGTATGAGTGGGAAAGTCGCATTATATATACATAAATGCATGCGACATATGGCTAATAAAGGGGGAATATCTTAAGCTTATGTTGTACCATGCATATGGTACAACTTAAGCTTATAATGTGCCATGCATCATGGTACACCTTAATTAAGTTGTTCCAAAGTAACAACTTACCCTAAAATAACTACCTTGGGGGCTATAAATAAGACCCAAGGGTAGCCATTTTCCTTACACCATTTGCATGAAATTCATGCATGCATCTTCTTCATAGCGAAGCTCTGCAGAAATATTTCCTCTCCTTCCATCCAAGTTCTTAATCTAAAATAGAGATTTAGATTGTGGATTAGTAGCCTTACTCCGTTCGTGAGAAGACTCGATCCGTCGTGGCGAATCCGAAGGCAAAGTTCCGAGACTACCGCTCCGCATACGCTAGCGTAAGTCTCCACTTTAATTATCGATCCTAACTCTGTTTTGGCAGGATCCTACATTGGTATCAGAGCCATATGGGTTCGCCCCGGTCAAACCGCCACCCCGTCGAAACTACGAACGAGTCGTTGTCTTCTTCACGAATGGGTCTCCTACTATTACGGATATAGTAGGAACGCTTCGTGACGGAGAGAACGCAGCGGTTGTCTTTTCACGTTAGGGTCTCCTATCATTACGGATATGGTAGGAACTCTCCGTGACGGGAAGAACCGACCGTTCACGTAGTATGTTATTTTTCATTTTTGGCACACGGCCATTAGGAAATAACTAATTTCTCGACGACCGGGTGCTTCATCGACGAACGGGTGCTTCATCGAGGAAGATGATGGTAGTTATTTCCATCGGGTAAGAGGAAATTTGGTGTATGTGCACCATGGCCAAATGGGCTATGAAGGCCATGCACCCCCTCTCCCCATGCGGAGGAGGTTGGCTACGGCCAATAACCACCGGTGACCACCCCATCAAGGGGGAGGAATAAGTGCGGCAACCCCATTCAAAGGGGGTGGCCGGCCATGGCCAAAAGGGCCATGGCCGGCCAACGCCGAATGGCCTTGGCCATGGCCGGCCATGGCCAGGCCGGCAGTGGCCGTCCATGGCCAGGCCGGCAGTGGCCGGCCTTGGCCAAGGCCTGCCGGCCCTGGCAGAGGCCAGGGCCGGCGCCCTGGCCTCAGGCCAGGGCCTGGCCGAGGCCAGGGCAGGAGCCCGGGCCCCGGCCAGCGGCCAGGCCGCCCTGGCAGAGGCCAGGGCCGGCGCCCTGGCCCCGGCCAGTGGCCTGGCCGGCCAGCCCTGGCAGAGGCCAGGGCCTGGCCGGCCCTGGCCGGCCAGGGCAGAGGCCCTGGCCGGCCCTTGGCCAAGCCCCGGCCAGGGCAGAGGCCCTGGCCGGGAAGAAGTTGCTTTCGAAAATTGGTCGACCAATTTTGTGTTTTTGGTCGACCAATCTGGCAGAAGGTCTGAGTCGACTGCAAACTTACCAACTGACCCATACGGGGTGACAAAAGGCATTGGCCAAACTCGGATGTGCCGATTAGCCCATACGGGGCTAACCACAGTGCCGACTAGTTCATACGGGACTAACGTTTTAATGAAGTTTTTTGGGCTCTACTCCTTGAAGATTAGCCATAGTGCTCTACTTCATGCGAGATTAGCCATGTCATTGTGCTCTACTCTACGGAGATTAGCCAATGTACTTGTGACGTTGTGTTCTACTCTACGGAGATTAGCCAACGTGCTTTCAAATTTTTGGAAAAAGATGTTTTTCAAATAGGTTATGTCCCGTCCTTAAATCGGGACAGCGCAATTTAGAATTCCAAGTCCTACCACGATCCGGCCATGGTTATCTAACCCATGGGTGTGTAGAACAGGTCTCGTGGCTTGGCAATTGTTGCGTTAAAATTCTTTGCGCTAATTCTCACCTATTCTATTTTGAAAGATATGTTTTTCAAAGTAATTTTCCGCTGCTAATACCATACGGGTATTATTTCTGATTTCTTTTTACTTAAGATAAGTAAGAGGGATACTTTGAAAGTTACTTCTAGATGGTAGTTGGGAACGTAGTGAACTTCTCGATTCTAGAGTAACATTTCAACGCATCCAAGGAACTTATCAAGTGTTTAAAGAATCGAAACTTTATGCATTGAATTTTGATCGTGTTTTTTCATTCTCTTTGCAGTTTTTTGAATCGAATATGTCTACCGCTTCTAAGAACATTGTCGCAGAGCTTAACAAAGGTGAAAAGCTCAACGGCGACAATTATAAACTTTGGTCAATAAAGATCCAATATGTTTTGGAGGAGCAAGATGTGCTCGAGACACTCCAAAACATAATGGTAGAACCTGAGTTGGGCAATACGGCCCAACACAAGAGGGACCGGGAAGCTTATGACACTTGGACTCGAAAGAACAAAATAGCACGCATTACGTTACTGTCCGCGATGGACAATGACATAATGCGTCTATTTCGGGAATTCGATCTAGCCAAAGACATATGGTCTGAGCTAGAAGTAAAGTTTGGTGGAACTTCGGTTACCAAACTCCGCTCCTTGAATATTCAATTTGATTCGTACAAGATGCGACGAGATCATTCTATGAAAAAGCATCTCCGCCACATGGCGAATCTAATATCTGAATTAAAGGATGCGGGTGTTACGCTGTCTGACGAACAGCAGATCCAAGCAGTCATTTGTTCACTCCCAGATAGCTGGGTTAACATGAAAATGCACCTCACTCATAATGAGTGCATTAAAACTTTAAGTGATGTTTCGAAACACCTCGAACTCGAGGAAGAGCGGATTCAAGCCGCAAAACCAAGTGCAGAAGTGCACGTGGCCGCGAGTTCCTCACATGGAGGAAATAAGCGGAAACGCTTAAGGTTTGTGAACGAACGAAAGCAAGAACCGGAAACCTCAAAGAAGACTAAGAACAAAAAGTGGCAAAAGAATGTGCACTCAAAGAAGAAAAACTTGAAGAAGATCAAGTGCTTTAAGTGCAACAAGTACGGTCACTTCGCCCGTAAGTGTACGGATGGAAGTGATAAGGTAACTTGTAGGGCTAGTTACATATGTGTTTCTAGTTCCATGTTTCTTGCTGAATCTAACTATTTTTGGTTGATTGATTCAGGGGCCACAGACCACGTTGCGAAGGACAGAAGGTTCTTCGTAGAGTATCGAAGGATAACTCAAGGAACAAAGTGGATATACGTCGGCAACAACACTCGTGTTGAAGTCAAAGGCGTCGGAACATGTAAGCTAGTTCTCGACAACGGCCGGACATTATTATTGCACGACGTCCTCTTTGCTCCAGATATTAGAAGGAATATCGTTTCCGTGGTCATGTTGATGTCTTTAGATTATGAGTGGAGGTTCTATAAACAATATGTTGACCTTGTTTGTAATAATTCTTTGATTGGTTCTGGTAATGTTTGTAATGGATTAATTATTTTAAATACAATGTATGATGATTCTTCTTCCATTAATGAAAGTTTCCATTTAACAAATGTTTCTAACTCTGAGTCTGAGATCATTTGTTGGCATGCAAGACTTGGTCATATTGGACCAACTAGAATGGATAGACTTGCCAAAAGTGGCTTGCTATCTAATGTTTCAAAAGTTGAAATGTCAACTTGCGAACATTGTCTTGTAGGGAAAACTTGTCGCAAGCCGTTTGGAACTGGCACAAGGGCCGAAGTTCCATTACAGCTTATCCATTCGGACATTTGCGGTCCAATGAATGTTAAGACAAGACGCGGGAAGTCCTATTTCATCACATTCATTGATGACTTCACCCGTTTCGGACATATCTATTTGATATCCCACAAAAGTGAAGCTTTGGCTTGCTTTAAAAACTATATGAGTTTAGTGGAGAATCAATTAGATCGCAAGATTAAGGTTTTGCGAACCGATAGGGGCGGTGAATATCAATCAATAAGTTTTAAGGAACTTTGTGATGAAAAAGGCATAGTACATCAGGTAACTATGCCTTACACTCCGCAACAAAACGGTGTTGCGGAAAGAAGGAATAGGACATTGATGGAAATGGTCCGATCAATGATGTCTCAGGCAAATTTGCCTATCACCTTTTGGGGTGACGCATTATTGACGGCATCATTCATCTTAAATCGTGTACCCTCGAAGTCGGTAAGTTCCACTCCTTATGAGTTGTGGAACAATAGAACTCCAGACTTAAACATTCTAAAACCTTGGGGTTGTGCCTCTTACGCACATTTATCCTCTCACAAATATGGCAAACTTGGGCCACGTGGGAGGAAGTGTATCTTCATCCGATACGCTGAAAACTCCAAAGGATATGTTTTCGTCGGTCAAGAGGACAATAGGGGTCTAATAGAATTCGAATCGAGGGATGTTGTCTTCTTGGAAAAAGAGTTTCCAAGACAGGGTGAGATAAGTCAAGACTTATCCTTGTTTGAGACTTGGGATCAAGAAGGATCAGAACGTTCGAGTGGGAGAATTCTTGGTGAAGAAGAAAATACGTTTCAAACTTCACCAATGGATGATACGAACGATACCAATCCTATTCCGAGTGGGAGTGATGTTATTCCAAGTGGGAGTGATGTCATTCCAAGTGGGAGTGATCAAACTCAAACAAGACGTAGTAATCGAACGAGGCTAACACCTCTGAGATTTGAGGATGAATTTCCTCAAACATTCATGACATTACTACAAGATGATGACGAACCTGCAAATTTCAAACAGGCCGTCACATGCCCTGCTAGAGATAAATGGATAGCGGCAATGGAAGAAGAACTTCAATCCATGAAAACAAACCAAGTCTGGGACTTGGTTAATTTACCTAAGGGACGTAGAGCCATTGGGAACAAGTGGGTTCTCAAAATCAAGCATTAGGCTGATGGCTCCATCGAGAAATATAAAGCTCGCCTTGTTGCGAAAGGTTTCACGCAACAGGAAGGAATAGACTACGAAGAGACTTTCTCTCCTGTCGTGCGTTTTACCTCCATTCGCTTAATTCTGGCAATGGTGGCTTGTTTGGACCTCGAGTTACATCAGATGGATGTAAAGACTGCTTTTCTTAACGGAGAACTAGATGAGGAGATCTACATGGAACAACCAAACGGGTTTGTACAAGAAGAAAACAAACATAAGGTTTGTAAACTTCGTAAATCCATATATGGTCTTAAACAATCCTCAAGGCAGTGGTATATGCGCTTTCAAGAAGTCGTCTTGTCGTATGGTTTCTCCATGCTCGACGAAGACAACTGCGTATATATTAAGAGGATTAAAAACAAGTATGTAATTATGTCTCTTTATGTAGATGACATACTTATAGCCGGAAATGATAAGCGTCTTATCTTGGATATCAAAACTTGGCTTTCATCCGTCTTTGAGATGAAAGACATGGGTGAAGCTGCATATATCCTTGGGGTTAAGATCTCAAGGAATCGTTCCAAGAAACTTCTTTCTCTCTCTCAAGAGACATATATAAAGAAAGTTTTAGAACGGTTTAATATGCAGGATTGCAAGCCAATTGATACTCCAATAAGCAAAGGCGAGGGTCTATGTTTGGAGATGTGTCCCAAAGATCCAAAAGAAAAGAAAGCTATGGAAAAAGTTCCATACTCCAGTGCTGTCGGGAGTCTGATGTACGCCATGATGTGTACCAGACCGGACATTTGCTATGCTGTTGGTATGGTAAGCCGTTACCAATCCAACCCAGGACAAGCACACTGGAAAGCGGTGAAGAGGATATTAAGATACCTCAAAGGGACTGCGGACTATGCGTTATGCTATCAAGGCAATACCTTGAGACTCGAAGGCTATACCGATGCTGATTGGGCGGGTGATCTCGACGAGCGAAGATCTACCTCAGGCTTTGTTTACTTGCTCGGGAATGGTGCAATATCCTGGAGCAGCAAGAAGCAAACCTGCATCGCCTTATCAACCATGGAAGCCGAATTCGTAGCATTCAGCATGGCGGTCCAAGAAGCTGTTTGGCTTAGGAAATTCTTAGACAGGCTGACGAATGCCTCTGACTCGAGCACTGTTCCTATATACAGTGATAGTCAAGCTTCGATTGCCTATGTCAAAGATCCTAAATTTCATTGTAAGACCAAACACATTGACATTCGATTCAAGTTTGCAAAGGATTATGACAAACGGAAGGAAGTAGACATATGATACATATCCACGCATGAGATGATAGCGGATCCCCTTACTAAGGCGATCCCCAGAGATGTGTTTTTCAAACACTTATCATCTATGGGAATGCGTAGGTGCTGAGCTGTATCATGTAATATTTCCCATGTCTATAGAAGATCAAAGTTTAATAAAAGAAAGAAGTTCTTTTATATATTGCATACAAGTTTCTTACAAATGATTTTAAACATTTGTGTTTAAGTCTCAGCTATTTTATTGTATGTATGTCGGACAGATTAAGGTTGGCTCTCTCACATGAGCAACCGCCTTATCTTATCAGATGGATAAGATAGAGATGCGACTAGTTTAAAGTCAAAATCATTAGACAAATGATTTAGAGTCATGACTTAAACAAGATAGTCGAATAAAAGATCTGCATCATACGGATGCTTACAAAAGATCTGAGATCTGTATCACAAGGATATAAAGATCTCATTGGATTTTTTAAATCCTATCTGTCTTATGCAGGATGAGAGTCCGTGAATATTTCACGAGTAGTAAGGGGACTCAAAAAGATAGGCACTGTGGTGTCTGATATTTCATCCGTACAACATCATTAAGACATACTCTCCCTGGGAAAGGAGTGATGTTGTAATACGTGTTCATACCACGTATGCATTTCGACCACTGAGTTAGTAGCAATAGTGTTTGCTATTATGTGAGACTCAAAGGCCATACGGGTCTTAACTCTTACCCTCAAGGACTACAATTGGTTCCTTTAGATTTGACGAGATGATCGCTATCTTAGCGTGTTACTAATGGGCTATGGTAATTCGGCTCGGCGGGGCACGTTAGAAAAGCGAATCAAGTCAAGATCAGAAGGTTCGCAAGAAGAGGAAGATTGATTTCATATTCGCATTTGGACTTTAGTGATTCAAAGCTGGCCAGCCAATTGTAATCCAGATGGGATTCAATTGTTGAATATAAAGTACAAGAAAATGTGAAGAAATAATCTAGGGTAAAGCATGCGTTGAACTACTCAACTTTGCACCTTCGAGGTCGTTGTGTATCTCTAACAAGTGCACAACAACAGACTCTACGCGCATGACGGTCGCACGGTCTATTTCTCGGTATGATAGATGAAAGAACTAAGGGAAAGACGTTCTCTTACAATCCCCTCAAGTGTGAGTGGGAGATGTTGGATATGGAAGACGTTTGTACACCCTTGTGGGGGATGTACGAGGGAATACGGACCTCGAACGTCGCGCACACGAAGTCGTGTACAAAGGGAATCTGTTCCCTTGCGGAGAGGATCTCTGTATGAGTGGGAAAGCCGCATTATATATACATAAATGCATGCGACATATGGCTAATAAAGGGAGAATATCTTAAGCTTATGTTGTACCATGCATATGGTACAACTTAAGCTTATAATGTGCCATGCATCATGGTACACCTTAATTAAGTTGTTCCAAAGTAACAACTTACCCTAAAATAACTACCTAGGGGGCTATAAATAAGACCCAAGGGTAGCCATTTTCCTTACACCATTTGCATGAAATTCATGCATGCATCTTCTTCATAGCGAAGCTCTGCAGAAATATTTCCTCTCCTTCCATCCAAGTTCTTAATCTAAAATAGAGATTTAGATTGTGGATTAGTAGCCTTACTCCGTTCGTGAGAAGACTCGATCCGTCGTGGCGAATCCGAAGGCAAAGTTCCGAGACTACCGCTCCGCATACGCTAGCGTAAGTCTCCACTTTAATTATCGATCCTAACTCTGTTTTGGCAGGATCCTACATATGTGCAGCTAAGCAAGGTCACGGGATCGAATCTCACTCTCTGCCACAGTTTGCTCTGCATTAAAAACATTTTTACTTTCATTCCCAACCTGGCCACCCGAACCCGACTCGAACCCGACCCGCAAAACAAATCGGGTCGGGTACGGGTGAACCCGGGTTGGGTACGGGTTTCCGGACCGTGACCCGGATCTAATCCGGGTCGGGTTCGGGTATACCCTTATTCGGGTCGGGTCAAACCCTACCCAACCCGGACCCGACCCGTTTGCCACCGTTTGCCATCACATGCTTAGCCACTCGAGGATTGCGCCATAGTTTTCATTTTTAAATATAAAATTCAAGTTGGATGGTTCTTTGCAAATTGCTAGTAATTGTATGTTGCAAGCAAAAGTACCTTGATTTTCTCTTCTTTGGGTATCATTATCTTGTAATATTTCTTTTTCGGCTTTCCTTTATTTACTTTTTAGTATAATTCATCAAAGTAGAATAAAGAAGGATGACATATACCTAGTGTTACAAACGCCAGAGATGTAATTTTTGTTGGCCCCATGTTTTGCTATGCTTGCTTGATAGTAACACCATTAGGCCCTTAAACTGTATGGTGATGCATACGTTATTTGTTGATGCATTTGTAGTTATTGGGTATCTGATGCGTTCGCTAGGGTTTTGATGGTAAAAATGGGATTTTTATTGGAAACTCAGATATGAAATTAAAGGAAATTCTCTTACAAATCAACTACTCGCTAAATAACGACTACGAATAGATAGAAGAACTCAATAGAGATTGATTTAAGGGAAATAGGAAAATTCCTAATACAAATTATCTAGGGATTAAACAAATAAACTAAAGAAATTACCCTCACAATTTTTCCCTCCCTCTAGGGCCGGCTCAACCCCCTTTAAATAGAAAATTCCCCTATTTGTTATTTTACTCAAATACACCTCCATCCAATTACTAGCCGCATCACTACTCCACCTTTGAAAACCCACCTTTTCCTCAAGGTGGTGCGTGAAGTGTATGGTCAGCTACTCCACGTGCAGGTGCTCCTGATCATCGTCCTCGCCAGCTTCTAGCATTACCACACTCTCTCCTCCCTCTTCTTCGTCATTCACTATCAGGACCTGAAGAGTACGATCCTCGCACCGGTGCCCAGGAGTAAACTTCTTGTCGCATTTGAAACACAGGCCCTTTGTCCGCTTGTCACGAATCTCTGCCTCGGTTATTCTTTGTGTATGTCCTCTAGGTCGTGGTTCCATCCACTTCTCCTTGCTAGCCGCTGCCCCGTCAGTGGATGTTGCCCCTCCTGCGGCCGCCTTCTGTCCCCCTCCAGGATCCGGCCCTCGAAAAGTGGAGCCTTCCCATGCCCACCGGGCTCTCCTCTCTGTATCCTGATGGTCCTCTACCATCCTAGCAGATTTCATCATCCCTCGCAGGCTCACGGGCTGCAGCTGCCTCAGCCCGGATCTAAGAGTGGCCTTCAGCTCCTCATAAAACAGCCATCTAATGATTCACCTGATACCCCTCGAACTCGGTGGCAGAGTGACTCAAACTTCTTGATGTACTCTCCCACGCCCCCATCTTGCTTAAGTGAATATAACCGCTCATATACTCCCACAGACTGTACGGTGTCAAATTGCTCCACCAACAGAGTAGTGAACTCCCATGTCCAAAACGGCTGCTGCTGATGTGTCCATCTATACCAACCCAAGGCCTCTCCCTCCAAGCAGACTCCTACCGCCTGGAGCCAATCCTCTACTGGTACCGCAGACACCTCAAAATACCTCTTCACGCGGTACAACCAGTCATCAGGGTCCCCGGTCTCAAAAATAGGCATCTTCAATTTCCTCAGCCGACTCTTCCAAGCAAATCCACCTCTCTTCTGCTACTGAAATCCTCCTCTCGGTTGATACCCCGGCGGTCTGTCGGGTACATATGCATCGACACGATCACGTGCGCCTCCATCCGCTCCATCCCACTGCCAGTCTCCCCTCTCATCTCCTTGTGGGTGCACATACTCTGCCTGATGGCCTCTAGGTGGGCCCTGGTACGCTCTCCAATCACCTGTCACCGCCCGAAGGGTGGGGGCTGAGTCGACGGGCCTCCAGGAAACTACTGACGTCCTCCAGTCTGCTGAAATCCTCTGTCGGGTCCCATAGGTGGCTGAAATCCCGAAAATGGTGCAGATCGGGATCCGTGCTGGGCCCACGGGGGCCCAAAGTGGTCGGCAGGGGCTGTCGGGCTCCCCCCAGACCCGTCGTCCCCTGTTGAAGCTCCGGAGGTCGGAACCGCCCTTTGACCCGTCAAAGCCCCCCAAGGGGCGGCGGGCCTTGCCGGCCCAGGTTTTGGGCCGGAGGGACCCCGCCGCCTCCCCAGGAGCTTCTCGCGCTCCCTGGAGGGGGCACCGGTGCTCAAGCTGCTGGAGGGGCTGCCGCCCCCCTCCGGTGGTCGCCGCTTCATCCCGCGGTGGATACTCCTCCCAAACTTCTGTCTTTGTGGTGTTTTGCTCATTGTACGGATCGTAGTCTCCGTCTTCTTCATTTTTCGGCACCTCTTCGTTAAAAATCAGATTTATGTTTGTATGTTGTCAAAGGCGGCTCCTTGTTGCTTGGATCCATCTTTGAGTTGAAGTTCATGGACATCGCTGCTAGTGCCTCCATCATTTGTGCTTTAGATTTCGCCGTATTTTCCGCTATCATCGCTATTTCCTCCTTGAAACTCTTTCTGATTTCTGCGGCCATCTCTGCATCCTCCTTTCTGGCGTCGATAAATCCTTTGCTGATTTGGGCTTTAATCCTCTCCACTTTCTCTTCCAACGCTTCGATCTGTTCCATAGATCGTGTGCTCGCTATGGATCTACTGCTCTGATACCAATTGATGCGTTTCGCTAGGGTTTTGATGGTAAAAGGGGGATTTTTATTGGAAACTCAGATCCGAAATTAAATGAAATCCTACTACAAATCAACTACTCGCTAAATAACGACTACGGATAGATAGAAGGACTCAATAGAGATTGATCTAAGGGAAATAGGAAAATTCCTAATACAAATTATCTAGGGATTAAACAAAGAAACTAAAGAAATTACTCTCACAATTTTTTCTTCCCTCTAGGGTCGGCTCAACCCCCTTTAAATAGAAAACTCCCCTATTTGTTATTTTACTCAAATACCCCTCCCTCCAATTACTAGCCGCATTAGTATCAGTAAACATGATATCTTAAGGATCTTTAGGCGACTTTTGTTCTTGGAATTTGTTTCCTTTTGTAGGGATTCCTTGTGATGTACAGTTGGTGTCAATGATGATTCCTTGCAATTTTTTAACCACTTTGTTAGACATGAGATGATGAGATGCTAGTGCAGAAACCAGGTAAGCAAGTCGATATGAAATTGTCATATATGGTTTCTTATTACAGTAGCTTAGCTGCATCCAGAGTGGGTATATCAAGTAACTTTATCATGATTTCGGTGGCAACATACTCCAACTTGCAACTTCCTAACTTAGGGTATTATTGTCATCCTATTTTAATATTTAAACATATGATGTAAACATCATCATATCCAAGTAAATAAAAATTGTGTTCTAGTTAACTCTCTTTCAACAAGTTAAATAATGTAGCTCACTTACCTTTTGAATTTTATGTTTTGCGCATCACAGGAATAATCGCCATGAAGGTGGCGTTGGAGTTACTGGTTCACAACCTGCAGAATCACTTGCTCAAAGTGTTCTGAAATCTGCTTTGGCTGGAGGGATTGCATGTTCATTTTCTGCTTTTGTGATGCACCCAGTAGATACAGTGAAGGTAATTCCCCTTCCTATGCTGCTCTAATGATGCCCTTGTGTGGGCCTAATAGCACATACACTATTGTTTCTAGTATTATCACACATCCATAGATCAATGATTGCCTCATTTATGTTTATTTTTATTGCTTATTGCTTAAGAAAACAATGGAATTTATACAATTTTATTTGTTAGATGATCTTTTTGTGTGGTTTTCCCTAAATTTGGTAAACACTAATCATAACATGTTAGGATGCCATTGTACCCATCTGCTATAGCTGTACATGTCTCATATTTAAGTCTGAACTCAATGCATCTTGATTAGACACACTAGCTGATGAGCATGCAAAATGCATGCGCACATGCATAATGCTAGTTATAGATGTGGAACATACCGGTACAAATATGATAGACATATGGCTACAAAAATAGATCAAAATTTAATTCCACCATGCCAATTTAGCCAATTTAATCAGAATTTTACTTGCACACGATAATCTGAAAGATCTGGGGACAGGTCATGACGCAAGACAAAGGTGCATCAAGAGCTACAATTGTTTTGAAGCCATAGAAAATCATGTCTTTGCTTATCATCTGCAGAAAGCCTACGCCAGCCATCAGCAACAAGAAGCCCAAAACCTACAAGCAATAGCGACAGAACGAAAGAACCCTGCAAGCAAGCAAGAGAGAACGGGCTGATATATAAAATAAACAATACTAACTGAATCTTGGTACGAACAAGAAACAAGAAAACAACACAATTACATTAAATAAAGAAGGACCAAAAGACAAACCGGATGGCGCTAGAGAGTCTAGGCCAGAGGGATCAGATTGGGGGTCTTCTCATCACACAGTGGGGGTACCCGTGCCTACGGCAAAGTCCACGGGGTTCTTAGTAAGGAACTAGGGGCTAACGACCAAATCCGTTGGGAAACGGGGCTCACAACCCAAGTAATACCACACCGAAACTCAAAACAGCGAGCAAGAGACCCAACTGAACCCAAAGATCAAGTAGAAGGAACCAGCCGAGCACAAACAGCAGCCCACAAAGCCAAGTCAGCAAGCAAGAACCAAGCCGCAGCAAGGGGAAGCCCAAACAGCACGCTGGGATCCCCGACCAGCGAGCAGTGCCCACGAAACCAAAACAGCCAGCCATCGAACCCTTAAACATCCCCAACGGCAACCCCGGGACCCCACGCAAGTAGGCGAGGGCGTCCGACCCCACGAAATAGCTATAGGGACAATAAAACCCTAATTCCTACCCCAAATCATCCTCTCCCCAAAAAGAATTGAAATCAGAATTGAAATCAATGAGATAGGGTCTACCTGATTTGAAGACAAAAATTAGAAAATTAAGAACCCAAAACCATCACCAAGAAACCAAGGAATCAGCTCAAATCCTCTTCGAGAATAAACAAGAAATTACTCACAGTGCTCCCACAAGGAGGAGGAGAGGGGGTCTTATAGGGTGCCGAATCACCTCAGGTGGGCCCCACATGACGTGCGAGGGAATGGTGGGAAGCGACAATGGCGGTGGAAGCCCCATCGAGGGACCCACTTGAGCGACAGAGAGAGAGCGGGGGATGAAAATTGTTCAGTTACGTTGTTTCTGTCATATTGTGTGTTTTAGGATCTATGTATAGGGATGAAGACTGGTTCGGTGCCATAAGAATGATGTCAAGTACTACTTGGATATTGATGGCTCTTCAACTAATTTGGTTCATGCTTCCTCCAATGTGACATCATTGCAATGTAAACGAATATGTCATTCATTGCTGCAAAAATTCAAATAAGCCTTCAGTTGTCTTAGAATGAGTCATATGAGTCAGGAAAGCATTATATGCTATTATCAAGTCATTCTTTTGGTAGGAGTTAGGTCTTTTCAGTTGCTTCACCACGATCTCTGGGTCTTTGGTCATGTCACATTTTCTGGATTTTGTTATTTTATTATGTTTGTAGACAATTTTTCTAAGGCTAGTTAGGCTTATATCTTGAAAGATCATTCTTGAGTTCCTGATATTGTTTATAATGAAATAAAAACACAATTTTCTATGTACACATGTATATTACATGCTACTAATGCATTGGAATTGTTCAAAAAGAAATGTTTGAGTGGTGTTTCTCATAATATTTTTCATCAGACCACATGCCCTTATACTTCCCAACAAAATGGGGTTGTCGGAAGAAAACATGGGCACCTTCTAGATGTTGCTAGAACTGTGATAGTTGCAATGAATGAATCAAAGTATTTATGGGCTCATGCAATTGTGAGCATGTTACTTAATCAGTCATATGCCTTTCTCAGTGCTTCATGGCGATGCTCTGATATCAGTTTAATACCCTAATAAGCTGTTATTCCTAAACATGCCTAGGGTCCCTGGATGTGTCTTCCTTCTTTAGAATCTTTTCATGAAGGCTTGACAAACTATCTCTCATGTTAATACAGTCAGCGTTTGTGGGTTATTCTAGGTGTTAACAAGGATATTGTTGTTCAATTCTATTTAAGACAAGTATTGTCTGAGTAGATGTTATGTTTTTGGAGTTTACTTCATACTTCTTATGCCAACGAGAACATATACCTTAATCAGTGCCTCTTCCTTTACTGATGCAATGTTTGCCATAGAAGTTAGTGGCTTTAAAATTATAAGACCAATGCAGGTTTATAGCAAGCATCCAAAAGAATGCATCCCGCGCCTAAGCATTAATTGATCCTCCATCATCCTTAGTGATCCCAATAACTCCAGTGATCTCTAATCTTGATGTCCATATTGCAATTCGAAAGGGTAAAGTGTCTACTACAGTTAATTCAATATCTGATTGTCTCATTTGATGGTTTCATTCCTTTTCGACAAATTACACCTCCACTCATTTGTTTCTATTCCTAAGAATTATCTGGAAGCAATGAAGCACGCAGTCTAGAAGTAAGCCATGGACAAGGAAATGAATGCATTACTTTCTCAAGAAATATAGGACTTGGCATGCCTTCCTATGGACAGGAGGTTATGGGTTGCCAATGGTTGCCAATGTGTTTTTATTGTTAAATATTTTTTAGATGATTTAGATGATAGATCTAAAGCTCGGTTAATGACTAAATGCTATGTACATCTATATGGAGTGGGTTATCGAGAGACTTTCTCATTTGTAGCTAGACTTAATCATATTCGTGTTATTTTCTCGATTGTTGTTATTAGCTGTGGTTGATCTTCCAACTTGATCTGAAGAATTCATTTTTATATGAAAATCTTAAATTATATATGGAGCAATTTCCAGGATATGTTGCTCGGGGAAAATGATAGCTCAAACTCAAGAAGACTATATATATATTCCCAAAGAGATTTTTCGTACATGGTTTGATAAGTTTAGCAAGATAGTCATGGATGATGGCTACAAGATGTGTCATTCCGATCACTTTGTGTTTATTCATCATTCTTCTATTAGATGGTAATTCTAATGGTGTATAGTGGCGTAACCAGGAAACTTTTTTGCCATGGGCGAACATAAAGATGTAAAAAATATTTTTTTAAAATATCAAAACAGAAAAGATTAAATGTTACCATGATTTAATTATTTATTCATAATAGCTATAAAATAGTATTGTACATATATTCAAAATATAATATATATAACATATAAAATTTCTATTTAAGCTGAAAAAAATAGTATCATACATATCGACATGCATGCCTATAAAAACAATATTTGATAAACAAAGTAACAATTAAAGATTAATTTTTTACATTAATACACATACACACATCATAGGAAAATAATAATTGATATAGAATTTTTTACATTAATTTAGGGATAGAGGAGAGTGAGAATTAGAGAGAGAAAATGTAGAGAAGTGAGATGTAATGTGGTAGAGAGATAGAGAGAGAAAAAGTGAGATGTAACGAGCAATTGCTCAGATGACATTCTCTCCCATCTCCCTCATGGGATACGCGGGATCGAGACCAGGCGGCACACGATTTACTGCTTTCCGATGTACCAAAAAAGAGAGTAAGTCACAGAGAGAGTCACAGTGAGAGATGGTAATTATACATAATAAAAAATTTATTGTTTTCTTGTCATAAGCTGCAGAAGGCAAGTTGTATATAGTTCCGCCCTTATGAGTCAAAATCAAAATAAAAGAAAAGGAAAAAAAGTAACACTATTTGGAGTCAAAATATAAAGCGCACTTTAAAATATAAATTATAATAAGTAACAAATAAAAAATGCAAAAAATAATACACAACATGTGAAAAAGGTAATAAATAATAAAGGACTTCACATTGGTGATCGACCCTTGGTGCAGGTTCGTTAAAACACTGCATTAGCCTTTAGGCCATAAAAGAACCCATGGAAATGGATGATATTTTTTAAATAAAAAGAATTTAGGTAGAAAAAAATTGCAAAAATAGGAAATTAAACACGAGTTACAGCGGGAATCGAACACGGAAAAAAGGCGTGCATAGCCAACGGTTCATCCACTGCGCTACAAAGGGCGTTTGGAGATGTATCATAATAACATTATTTTTATAATCTTGCCCTGGGCAGTTGCCCAGGGCAACCTCACCGTAGTTCCGCCTAGTAAATACTATTTTTCTCATTGGGGGTAATATTTGAGGGATAGAGAAAAGCAAGAGGCATCTCAAGGAGCTTTTTTGTGACAAATAATATATGACAAGCTAGATACTTGGGATCAAAATCGCGTAAGTCCACCAGTATATCAACCATTCTCGATAAAGTAGAGCGAATACCACCCGTTAAGGATCATCTTCATTATTGATTCAGTTTCATTGTAACCATATACTCAAGAAATAATAGGTTAGCATACTTTCAAGTTGACAGATGGATAATCTCTCAAGAAGGATGTCATAAGATTAACTTTCAATGGGTAGAGCACATTTTGTGTTAATTACATTTATGAAAACCCTTGATTAAATGAAAGCAAATCATGAATAAATAATGCATGGTATGTGGAGACTTTTTATTTGAAGTAAGGTTAGAGGTCTCAGTTTCGGTCTCGGTTTCGGTCTTTCAGAGAAATTTAGGTTTCGGTCAGTTTTGCTCATTTTGGTTTTCGGAGTTTCATTAGTTTCATTTCAGATATCGGTTTTGGTTTCGGAGATTTTTTAAATATGTATATACACGTATTGATGCATTGTATTTATAATTATACTGTATTTTATATACATAAATGCATCGATAATTTATACTAGATATATAGTAGTACAAAATTTTAAGTTAAAACTTCTCTAGGACCCCATCCAACCCTTTCTTATTTTGTTAATATAAAACAATAACAGTAAATAAAATAATGAGGCATAAATCTGACCTCATAATACAAAAATGAAGAAACAAAGCAAATGATACGCAAATCTCATTTTAAGTCAGATTTATGCCCTTTCACTTTATGCCTCATCAATTTATTATCATCTGGTTTTGATGCATATTAATAATGTGGAGAGCAATATTGCATCTAATATGGCCCTTAAAATGATATCATCATGTTATCTTATGTGAAATGCATGTTATCTTATGTGGCAGGCTGATTCTGCTTGATGAAAGACATGTCATTATTGTCTTAACTATTAAACTATTCATTGGTATTGGACCATACATGTAATGACTAGCATAATCTTCGTAGACATTAAATTGTTTATACGGTGTGTAATAATTATCATGACTGCTTGAGTATCCATTAGAATACGATTCATGCACGTCAGAATTACCCTAATCTTTATAATAATCAGAATATTGATACCTGGGGTGGTCAAATTGTCTATTATATGCATTGTTCATCCTTTCTTCACTTTGATATTGCCTATCATAATCTCTATACTCATACAAATGAGTTGTATTATAAGCATGATCCCTACTCCTTTGAATATGATGATTGTATTCTGAAACACCATAACCTTCATATGTAGAACCTTGTTTTAGGTGATAAATCATCATCGCTTTTTCATCGAGTTACTGTCTTTTTTGCATATATGTGATATTCACTTGGCTTTGACATGGTTGCAGTTCATTGCTTTGTGATATTCACTTGGCTTTGACATGGTTGCAGATTATTTCTTTTTGTATGTTCTGCTTCCACAAGCATTTCGTCCAACTAACGGTTGTCTCTATCATCGAACGACATGTTTTCTGTCTCCATGATCCATTCCTCCAACGGATCGTCCTAGTGAAAAATTTGATACAAGCAAATCCATGGATCCTCAGTTCCCATCTTTCAGTATTTTTCTCTCAATCTCATATTATAATGCACATAAACCAACTTTTTAAGATTTTTCATTGTTAACCTGTGATGGTTTTTGTGTGAATGAGTGAGAATGTGGTACACTTTCATTCACAGTTTGAAGATGAGACCGTTTGGTTTAAAATGCACAACTAAGCAAGTAAGATTTAAGATTTGGAGCTTGCTTTCTCTAAATGACAGGCCATCATTCAGCTATCGAAGTTCTCTTGGTCAAAAAATCTAGACAATTTATGAGGAACATAGAATGAACTAAACTTATTATAGATAACTGGAGTGACCTGCTTTATTATCATATGTGCCTTTTGAGAGCTAAATGTACTAACTTATCTTGTATAACTCCACCTACAATTATCATGCATAATTTTAGAATATAAACAACTGGATCGAATCTTATATCAAAATAAAAATATTTGAAAACCATTTACCTCTTTGTCTATTTCACATTGTTTCGAGAAATATAGTTTTTAGATCTCAATCACTTGTCTAAATTCAACTAGCATTTTATTGTCATTTGTTGTCCTGATGGAGTATTGGAAACGAGGATTCAGAAAATAACTTAGTAAATGATCTATATCACATTAAGTTTACCTAAAAAATTCAGTATTTACAGCATGAATATCTTAATGTAGCTGTAAATCATCTTTTGTTGATCATGCCCTACTATTTTCTTTATCTTCTATTAATATTCTTTTTAAATCTTTTTTACTCGGTCCATGGTCTCGTAAAGATAACACATCTCAGCCTTATCATCGTTGTCAACCATTTTTAAAACTTTCACCATCAGCTCAAATACATTGATAACATTAAGAATGTCTTGTCAGAAATCATCACTGTGAATCAGACACATTAGTTGCAACAATCCTATCTTTTGGTTTGAGTTTAGGAAAGTTTTTGAACCATTCTTTTGAGGGATTATTCTCCTTAAATCATCTCAATGTATATTGATAAAGTGCAATGCAATAAAATGTGTTGCAATGCGTGTGATTACAGACCTGGTCAACTCTTTTTCACCGGTCTCTTTTATCATCAAGCCGATCACCTAATCTTTGTTGTATATAATCATGTTATCATTTGAATTTACGCGATGATACTTTTAATATCATTATCATTTAACGTATCAAAAATATCAAATCAATACAACGTGCCGCATATGGAGACCAATACATATGTTGTCTATTTACTTCAGCAATTGTCCAGTTGATTTTTATTTTGCTCAATTGTCGATAATTACTTAGACGACCCTATGCTCTTCTATTATATCTACATATTTATTTATTAGGTCGAATATGTATGGACCATTCTAAAAGCTATCGGTTGCATCCACCGAGTCAAGAAACATTGTTCTGTAAGTCGAATACATAAGAAAATTAATTATTCTTTTTATTTTGTGATGTTCAACCATTGCACATTAGTATGTAACCATACTCATCCCAATAGCTATAAAAAGTTCAATATATGCTTTGGTTTCCTTAATCTTTAGGTTTAAATGCATGTTGGAAAGCTCCCAAGCAGTGGGTGGAGGAATGCTACAACATGCTTCTGTAAAAGCATCTTCATGGCTTGTAGTATGTACTTGGCCACATTTTGTAGAATGTATAAATTTGGCTGTAAGTCTACTAAGAATGCCCTTGATATTTTTAAACCACACTTTATTGCAGCCTTTGTAGTTGTCTGGTTTTTGCCTTGCTTCATTAAAGTAAAAGAGTCAACACTGCCTATACCAGATTTGAAAATGTAACACGGTCTGCTGGTTGGTTTAGCATAAATAAAATCACATTTTAGAAGACCAGACGATTTGTCGGGAAGTGTAGCACAAATTGTATAGTACCTATCTAAACATACGATCCTACTTACATTCTTCTACTCGCAATTCTTATTTGTTATTCGGTAAATTCTTACCTACTTACTCTTAGTGCTCTTTTAATCTTTCTCTTCTCCTCGGTCTCATCATCATCTGAGTTTGCACCTCTAGGCCTAGCCATTAACTCTTTCTCAATTATTTTCTCAAATTTTAACATTTGCTTTTTCTTTTCTCTTAGCAAGTATGAGTGCCTTCATCTCTACTCGCACTTCTTTCGGTGCTTTGATACATGTCATCACATTTCTAGAAATTCGTGTCAAATATTTTTTAAAGCGAGTCACGCCTCTATACATTTCTTTTCGGTAATAGTTACACCTTACATTCTATGGTGATTTCCAATCATTTTACTATAAGCACACCCAATATTGAACTGTTTCTCGTTATGAGTTTTTCGAGATATATCTTAATTATCATTTATAACTCAAGACAACATATAATAGGTTAGTTGTTTATTACCATTTAACTGTTAAAATTAACTAGTCATGATACCAACTCTTTTATAACCTTCTTAATTCTAATTGTATAGTAAATTAACACCCTGTAGAACATGCTCCAATGTAATTTTGAAAACATTAAAAATTTATATATCTCACATTACTTCTACACATTTAGGATTATATCTAAATTTTAACAATGAAATTTAACTGATTTGTAAAGTCTTTCTAATGAACATTAAAATAAATATTGACCTATAATAATAAAATTAAAACTAAATAATAACAATGAAATTTAAAATTAAAATAACAATAACAATAAAAGTAAAATTATCATGAAATAAAAATAACAATAAGCATAACTAAGATATATGAAATTGACCAATAACATTAAAATTGACCAATAACTAAGAATAACTAAGAAATATTACCCAAGCATATTTCTTAAATACTAGTTAAAATTATTATGCATTACTATTTCTGTAATATTAGTTATTATTAGTTAATATTAGTTATGAATAAATTTAAGTGCAAATACGTAAAATTATAGTGCAAAACTACAAATACGTAAAGTTATAATAGAAAAGTGCAAATTTCCAATGGGGGCTTCTTCGTGCAACGCGTGTTCGCACGCACCGCCAGTGAGCAAAACTCGCTTATATCTCGTGCTGCTAGCCACCTTACAAGTTTGCTCAACATATTTGCTTTATTTACAAGATTGTCATTCACTTTATTAGCTAAAAGCTAATGGCAAACTTGTAAATATCAGATATATGCTGAGCAATAGGAAAACTGTATGCTAGTCACTGTATTCAGTTTGCCTTCGCTTTATTAAACCACTAAAAGTAATGGCAAACTTGTAAATAACAGTTATGTGAATTGTGATCGATAAAGCCCTTGACTTTAATGTGGGCCATTATCGTCTTCTTCATTTCATCTGTAAAATTTCAAAAGTTAACCCTAAAAAAATTTTCTCACCACTTCCCTGCCCTTTCCCGCCCACACGCCCTCGTAGCTCAACAAAATTGACCGAAATCTTTGGTGATCTCCACACACCGATTCATATCGAAGGACATCTATGAATTGCAATGGAGATGAACGGATTTCATCAACAATCAAATGATAAAAGGAGATCGGAGAAGTTCACCGGCTTCGGAATGAGATCCAGCCGCCAAAGACTAAATCTAGCTCACTTTTGAAACATATATGAAAATTTTAATTTTTTTCTTTTTATAAAATTATAAAAAGAAATTTTTTGGTACTGATTCGCCTCAACTTCTCTTACGAACTTATATGATAAATTAAATCATTATTTTCTCACGAGTTTAGTATGGTTTAATTTCAATGATTTAATTGTGCATTTACGTGGATTTTTGTTGCTTGATTATTTTCTGATTTTAATCAATATTTGGTATTAATTGTGAAATGTTCAACTGTATTCTTATTCTTCCCTCTTAGATTTGGCTGGAATTGTAACGTCCCGCTTGCCAGAATACCTGGAAAGTACGAATCAGTCACAGGTTCTCTCAGAGTAGCGAGTGTTACGAAGGAAAAAGGGAAAAGAAATACAATTGAGTCAGCAGGCCACTGTGCACTGCTAGGATAGCACCTGTAATATTCCCACATACAAAACACAGAACACAAAACATCATAGAGACATTCACAGAAACCAGCCAACAGCCACAGAGGAAACAAAGGACAAACTAGGAACACTGTTTTCTATGATACAATTATTACCATGTACAACTCTATGTCCAACATCATCTATACAACACCACAACTCTCCCAAAGAAAACCGCAAAAGTACATCGTCTCACACCTCACATCTTACTTCCCAAGGAACAATCCCTCTCACAACCACACCTCTCTCTCACCACCCATGTCTCTTCCTCCTAGTCCAACTCCTGTTCCAAGCCACCTGAAAGCCACATGATGGGACACGTCACAACGTGATCCAGTAGGAAATCCAACTCGTGCAGAAAGTAAATATCAATTTAGGAAATGTTTTTAATCACAAAACAGTACATGGCACGAAAAGAACCACAGTTACATCAGGCAAGGAAAAGAAAATAAGATTTAAAGCAATTAAGTGTTTAATTAAAATTTCATTTTGAAATATGGGCATATCGTTGAATATGAGGGACTGGACTCCACCCCAAGGTGGGACGGTAAGGAGCACCCGCGAGTGGTACACGAGCACTGTTTCCTTAACGGGGCCTCTCACTCCACCCATTTCTCCGCATCGTGGTGCAAGTGAGGAAAAGTCCACATCATCATGCACATCGTATCCGAAACTGAGTAAGGTATGACAATCACCACAAAGTATCCGAAACTGAGTAAGGTACATAACATCACCACAATATAGTCCAGTTCTCATATTCTACTAGTACCCAGTTTTCCCCCAATCCCTTTCTAGGATGTTCACCAGCCATGTACCAGATCAAGACATTCATATAGTTTATTAGCATGTATAAGTAAGCTAGCATACAACATTAAGAGACTAGTATTGAAACTACATTAAGGTGACATAAAGGAATAACAAGGCGAGCATGCATTGAAATTGCAGTTAAATAACATTAGAATTGCATACTAGCATACATTGGAATTTGAAAGGATTACAAGGATGCCATTACATAATGCTTCTTAATAAAAGCCATTACACAAGGGACCATTACAAGGGTGCCATTACACAAGGTCTCTTCATCGTTGCTCTCCATCTTTGTGCTAGAATTACAAGGATGGCATTACATAATGCTTCTTAATAAAAGTCATCTAACTTGGTGCTATAATACAAGGTTGCCACTTGTATGAAATGGAAATGAAATTACTGTTGAGTATTGATTCCCCGGATTTGGTTTTGATGATGAACAAACATAAATATCGTGAACTAACTCTTTGTAGGCGCAGTTATGGAGATCGTCGCCAAAATTCTATGAACATCAAAAGCGACGTCTCAAGACTTTTCAAAGCGCGTGATCGTGTGTTTGAAGCTTCGTTGAAGCTCAAGGACCATTATTGAAGTCAAGAGATTCGGATCGAAGCTTTTGAAGACGGTTCGTTAAGTTTTATTTATAGTCTTCTAGCTTCGTTTCGTAGATTGTTAAGCCTTGAGTAGGTCTTACGTTTTAATCTTCATAACGCTCATATCTTAGAGCTAGGATCTTATTAGAAGCCCATAGAAACTTTCCCGAAGCTTCGCGCTTCATTTCGCGGCTTCTTGTGCATCTTAGTTGGTTCAAGAAGAAGAACCAACCGACTAGATGGCAATCTAGTCGGTCGGCAATCCTTTTTGAACCGACTAGAATGCCTTGTTCATTTTTTAGCTTATTCACTGTTTACAGTTAGTCGGTCCAAGAAGGTTCACCGACCGACTAGTTGTCAAACTAGTCGGTTTGGAATCCTTCTTAGACCGACTAGTTGTGTATTCAGTTTCACAGCCTGAGCTACTGTTTATCGTTAGTCGGTCAAAGAACAACCGTCGACCGACTAGTTGAGAAACTAGTCGGTTAGAATTTGTTCTTAGACCGACTAGTGCTCCTTGAATTCAGCCTATCAAGTTTCAACTCTTAGTCGGTCAAAGAACACTCACCGGCCGACTAGTTGTCAAACTAGTCGGTTGGCAAGTCTTCTTAAACCGACTAGTTCTTTATTGTCTGAACTTTCTCTTTTGGCTGTTCTCCAGTTAGTCGGTCCAAGTTGAATCACCGACCGACTAATTGTAAATCTAGTCGGTCAGTGATCCTTCTTTGACCGACTAGATTGCTTCAGAATAGAGCCGTTGGTGCATTAAATGCCACGATTTTTGCTCTCTCTTTCCTCTATCCTATATATACTTGAAGGGCTTCTTGCTAAGCATTCAAAGCTGATATTAATTGCATTTTAGAGAATCAAAGAGAAGCATTTATTTCTCATTTCCAAGCTTTCATTTCTCACAAGAATCTCTCCCTCACTCTTATTCCTAAAGAGAGATTCATTGATTGTGAGCCCCTCAAACCAAGAGCTTGATTCAAGGTCACCAACTCCTCCTTAGGCTTCCATTGCTGGTCAACTTCTTGGAGCTAGGGTTTGGTGCATTCTTCTCCTCCAAAATCCTCCCTGCCCTAATATCGTAAGTTTTACTCTAGGCATAGGATTTTGTTGGTAAGCATTTCGTATTTCATTTACTTTGATATTGCAAGTTTTACTCTCGGTTGTGAGAGTTGTGTGTGATACCGGTTTGTGGGAGTCACATTTTCATTTGTGTATGATTTGATCTTGTAGAGGTTTTCTACAAGAATTTCATAGTGCAAATTTGAGGTAGAGGTTTCTAACTCAAGTAGCCGGAGGGGATCCGGGTGTTTGGGACGTAGGATCACCGGGAACAAGTCGGGGAGACTTGGGTGGATCCGAACCCGTTATATCGTTTGTTTGCGATTGCATTTCTTTGTTGTCAATATTTTCATTTCCGCATTGTTGGTCGACTTTGCAAGATAATTAGGAATTATCTTCTTAATTATTTTAAAGTACTATTCACCCCTCCCTCTAGTACTTGTGCAGTAGCTATCAGGGTATTACATTTGGTATCAGTGCCAAGTTCATAGCTATGTCTACCAATGACAACAAGAACGTTCGTCCACCTTCAGACTATAGCACCTTCAGGAACCGTGAAGGAGCTTTTTCGGTGATAGAAGGACACTCCTCGACTAGGCCTCCCTTCTTCAACGGTACCAACTATGGGTACTGGAAATGCCGGATGGAAACGTTCCTCCGGAGCGCGTCACTATGGAGAGCCACGTTGACGGAGTATGTCGAGCCCGCAGAAGAAGATTTCGCTAAGTGGACTACCGCGGAGGTCGTCGCGGAGGTAAGCAATGCCAAGGCAATGAATGCCTTGCAATGTGCTTTGGAGCCCGAAGACTTCAACAAGATATGCACATGTAAGAGTGCATATCAAATCTGGAACTCTCTCATCTTGCATGAAGGAACGAGTAGGGTAAGAGACTCCAAACTCGTTATTGTAAATAAAGATTACGAATTATTTCACATGCAACAGGGTAAGAAGATGAAGGAGTACTATGCTCGCTTCGTTGACATTACCAACGAGTTGGAGGCTCTTGGAAAGACTTACACCCAAAAGGAGAAAGTCTCAAAGATCATTGACGGACTTCCTTCTTGTTGGGAAAAGCGTACCTTCGCCATCGAGGAAGGTAATGATATGAGTAAATATACTGTCATTCAACTAATGAGTACCTTGATGTCCTATGAGGTACACAAGGATAGCAAACTAAAGTTGCATGACAAGATGAAGTCTTACTTGAAGCAAGACGAGCCAAAGAAAAAGGCGATTGCGTTCAAGGCCGCTCCATCTACATCTACATCTACCGATGATGAAGACTCGGAAGACGATTTGGACTTGGAATCCATTGCCCTCATGGCAAAGAAGTTCAACCGATTCTTCCGGAAAGGTAATTTCAAGAACAAATCAAAATTTAGTTCTACTAACGCATCCGCTCCTTTGTGTTTTAAATGCAACAATCCAGGACACATGAAAGCGGATTGTCCTCAAAACAAGCACAAAGAGAAGTGGAAGGCACCAAAGTTCGACAAGTCAAAGAAGTACAAGAAAGGGCTTGTCGGCACATTCACCGACTCCGACGAGGACTCCTCAAGTGGAGAGTCGGATGATGAACAAGTGGAGCAAGCACACATGTGCTTCATGGCTAGAGAGGAACATGATCAAGAGTCTTCCTCCGATGAAAGCGAGGATGAAGGCGATGTGGTAACTATGGATGACCTTAGATTAGCTAACGAGTAATGTTGGTCTAAGTATTCTAAATTAGTAAATAGATATACTAAGACTAAAGATGAGTTAGCTAGTCTCCAAACCTCACCTAAGCCTATTGTCATCAACAACGACACCGTTGTTGAAGACTTGAGAAATGAGATTGTAACTCTCAAATCTCAACTTGAGCATGTTCATATTGAGAAATAGGATGAACGCGAGATGGCGGATTTGATTTCTCGAAACTCAACTTTGAGTATTGAGAATGAGAATCTCAAATCTTGTGTTTATGTACTCACATCGCAAGTGTCCACTTTGGATGCTTCTATGCATTCTCTCACCGAGAAGTATGAGTGCACATTAGGCCGAATTAATAAATTCAATAATGGTAAGGACCATTTGGATAATATCCTAAATGACCTACTTCCGGTCAATCATCACATTGGCTTGGGGTATAAGATGAGAAATTCATCCAAATCGTCTACTATCTTTGTTAGGCCAACTTTCGATGCCTCAACGAGTGGGAGCAAACACTCTATTGGTAGTTCATCTACCAATGGTGCTTCCACTTCGTACACACCCTCGTTTGGAAAGAAACCCACTTTGGGTGGACCTCCAAAGAAGGGTCATGCATTTATGTACACCAATACTATGCCACGTAGGAACACACATCCTACTCCACTGGTTCACAATTATGATGATTTTTATGCACCACGAGCACGTGCACACCAAGTGAGACACCCTCACGCACGTGTTTCTCCACATGCATATGCTCATCCACATTATTATATGAATGATTACCATCATGCACCATTTCATCATGTGCCATATGCATATCCACGACATGCATCACGTAGAAATCAACAACGTATGCATGCTCCCAATAGGAATAGGGCTCCCAAAATATTCACTATTTGGGGCCCGAAGAACACCAATATGCATGAGAAACAAGCTTACATAAATTCTTATTTCATGAATGTAGTGCATAATGATGATTATGTGGGGAAGTCTAAGTCCAATTGGACTTGGCTTCCAAAGGTCTAATCTTTTAGAACCCAATGACCTTGGGTACCATGGAATGATATTTCTATCTTTAGGTACTCAAGAAAAAGAAACGGAGCAACAAATCCAAATTTAGCTCCAAGAATAATTGGATACTCGATAGCGGGTGTTCAAAACACATGACGGGTGATGCTCAATTGCTCTCCGGAGTGGTGCCCATTGCAAATGGGAACCGAGTCGTCTTTGGAGGCAACGAGAGCGGAACCATCATTGGTGTTGGTAAAGTAGGTAATCCTTCTAAACCACTAATAAGTGATGTTTACCTTGTTAAAGGATTAAACCACAATCTTATTTCAATAACCAACTTTGTGACAAAGGTTACAAAGTTAGCTTTGCGAAAGGAATGTGTCATATTTTGAATAAAGATACTAATAATGTGTTATTCTCTGGCACACGTCATAAGGATATTTATATATTAGATCTTACAAAATCACATGAACAATGTCTCATTGCCAACACAAGTGAACAACACTTATGACATCGACGTTTTGGTCATGTGAACTTTGGAACACTTTTTAAGCTTTCCAAGTTAAATTCTATTAAAGGATTTCCTAAGCTTGTCTTTCAAAAGAAAAGCTTTTGTGACTCGTGTCAACGAGGCAAGCTTCCTAAATCGTCATTTAAACCTAAGAAAAGCATTTCATCTAAGCGGCCTCTAGAGCTTTTACATCTAGATCTTTTTGAGCCAACTAGAGTTGCTTCATTAGGAAATGCACGATATGGACTTGTCATCGTTGATGACTTTTCTAGGTTTACTTGGGTATTTTCCTTAAGTAATAAAAATGATGATTTTGAAAACTTCACAATATTTGTTAAGAAAGTACAAAATCTCATTGGAACCACCATTGTCACTATTCGTAGTGATCATGGAGAGGAATTTGAGAATGAGTCTTTCTCAAATTTTTGTGATGAAGTTGGTATTACTCACACCTTTTCTTTCCCTCGCGCACCCCCTCAAAATGGTGTTGTTGAGATGAAGAATAGGACGCTAGTGGAATGTGCTCGCAGTATGCTTGATAATAGCCAACTTGGCCATCAATTTTGGGCGGAAGCGTTACATACCGCTTGCTATGTGTTTACTAGAATACTTTTGAGGCCCGACACCAAACAAACTTGTTATGAATTGTTGTTTGGTAGATTGCCTCAAGTTAAACATTTTCGAGTTTTCGGCGTAAAATGTTTTATTAAAAACACGTATGGTAGTTTGGACAAATTTGATCCAAGATCTGATGAGGGGATATTTGTTGGATACTCCTCCCGTAGCAAAGCCTACCGGATATACAACAAACGAACCTCAACGATCGAGGAATCTCTTCATGTTTCATTTAACGAAGGTTTTGTCCCTACTAGAATTACTAATGATGATGACTCCATGGATGTTTTATGTGATCCTATTGGTAATTCTAATTCTATTGATTCTATTGATACTAACCCTACTGATGAATCTTTTGAGAATGTTCCTAGTGATCATGGAGTTCCCAAACGGCTTCATACAGTTCGTGACCATCCCCATGAGCAAGTCATTGGCAACATACTTGATAGTGTCAAGACGAGATCTCAAGTCAACTACTTCGCTCATTGTGCCTTTGCCTCCTCAATTGAGCCAAAGAATATTAACGAAGCGTGCGAAGATAGTGCTTAGATCTTAGCCATGGAGGAGGAACTCATTCAATTTGAGAGGAATGAGGTTTGGGAGCTTGTTCCATTGCCTTCGAAGAACCACACCGTTATAGGAACGAAGTGGATTTTCAAGAACAAGACCGACGAAAACCAAATCGTCGTCCGGAACAAAGCTCGGTTAGTAGCTCAAGGCTACCAGCAAGAGGAAGGTATAGATTTCGAAGAATCCTTTGCTCCGGTAGCTAGATTAGAATTTATTAGGTTGCTGTTATCTTTTGCATGCCATAAAGATTTTAAACTCTTTCAAATGGATGTAAAAAGTGTGTTTTTAAACGGAGATGTTGTTGAGGAAGTTTATGTTTCTCAACCTCCTGGTTTTATAAATGAAAAATTTCCAAATCACGTTTTCAAACTTAAGAAAGCACTTTATGGTTTGAGACAAGCTCCTCGAGCTTGGTATGACCGCCTAAAGAACTTTCTTTTGGATTTGGGTTTTAAAATGGGTGAAGTTGATTCTACATTATTTGTTAAGTATTCGAATAATGATATTATTTTAGTTCAAATTTACGTTGATGATATCATTTTCGGTGCTACTAACTTCACTTTTTGCGAAGAGTTTTCTAATGTTATGAAGGACCAATTTGAGATGAACCACATGGGTGAGCTCAAATATTTCTTAGGTCTCCAAATTCGCCAAATGAACGATGCAATCTTCATCCACCAAACCAAGTACACGGTGTAGTTGCTAAAGCGATTTGGAATGGAGAATGCTTCCGGGAAGAAGACTCCAATGAGCACTACTACACATCTTGATAAAGATTCGGGTGGTAAAGATGTAGACATTCGTCTATATCGAGGTATGATAGGTAGTTTATTATATCTTACTGCTAGTAGGCCCGATATTATGTTTGACGTATGTGTATGTGCTCGTTATCAGTCTCAACCTAAGGAATCTCACTTAGTAGCGGTAAAACGTGTTTTCCGTTATTGAAGTTACACACTCGACTACGGATTATATTATCCAAAGTCTAGCACATATGAGTTAATCTCATATAGTGACGCAGATTATGTGGGATGCAAATCCGACAGGAAAAGTACTAGTGTCACTTGCCATTTTATAGGAAATTCTCTTGTCTCTTGGTTTTCCAAGAAGCAGAATTCCGTATCACTTTCAACCACCGATGCGGAATATATTGCCGCCGGTGCTGCGTGTGCTCAGGTTCTTTGGATGAGACACACTCTTAAAGACTTTGGTATAAAATGTGATACTTGCCCTATCATGGTGGACAACCAAAGTGCAATATGTCTCTATAAGAATCCGGTACACCATTCCCGTTCTAAACACATAGATGTCCGTCACCATTTCTTAGATGATCATGTTGCTAAAAAGGACATCATTTTAGTGTACGTTGAAACCCAGAAGCAAATCGCCGATATTTTCACGAAACCACTCAAGGAAGACTCCTTTGTGCGGTTGCGTCGAGAATTGGGGATTATGTGTGAATCCGAGCTTTAGGATTCATATTTTCAATAATCTTGCATGATAATAATTTTCTTTATATATGCTCATGCTAGATTAGTTGAGATTTTCTGGATTTTTGGTTAAATTTTCGGAATTTATGCTCGAATTATTCATGAACGTCGTATTTGTGATTTTCGATGTTTTATGGGGTAGTATAATGATGTGTGAGAGTATTTCGATGTTTCGTCCAAGTGCGCGTAGGAGAGAACTCAAAATTTCGACATTTCAAATTTTTGGACTCTCTTAGTCGGTTCATGTTCATTGGCCGACCGACTAGATTCAGTTCTAGTCGGTCAGTGAATGAACTCAGACCGACTAACTCATGCCCTAATTTTGGCTTCAGTTACTGTTTGCACTTAGTCGGTTCATGTTCATTGGCTGACCGACTAGATTGCAATCTAGTCGGTTAGCACTTGAAATGTGACCGACTAAATGCGCAGGGGCTGTTGTGTCTTTTCCTCTTCCAAGTCGATTTATTCACTCCCGCACCGATTAGATTCATTTCTAATCGGTGCGAAAAACTCGCCCTAAACCCCTTCGACTCCCTCACTCTCCTCCGTCGTTTGCCGCGTTTTCCGGCCATCTCCGACCAAGTTTGCCGTCGATCTCCCTCTCTCCTCCACCTAGGGTAACTCTCTCTCCCTCTCAGCTTTTAAAGCTAGGTTTCTTCGTTTTCCGTTCGTGTTAGGGTTTGTTCTAGGGTTGTTTTCCGACCTAGATTTCGAGTTCTATTTCGATTGAGCGTTGTCTCGTCTCGATCATGGCGAAGACACGTATCCCATCGATCCCTCGAATCCGTCTCCCATGACCGTCGAGTCTCTGCCTACGGACACTCCTCAACCCAAACGCCGAGCCAAATCGACCCATCCATCTTCCTCTTCGCCTCCTCTTAAGAAGAAGAGGACGGCGACCGCGAAGCCTAGAGCCACATCTCAACCTAAGCCGCAGCCTAAGAAGAAAATTTTGACTCCCGGCCCATTTCGAGCTCCCACTCCTCCCGGTGATTCTGACTCTGACGACGAGTATATCCCTGAGTCTGAGCCTACCGCTAGGGCTCCTACTCCTCCTCGATCTAGCACTTGTCCGTCTAAGATGAAGGCTCCCATGCCAGTGGGCGGTGTCGATATATCGTTGTGTCGCGATGACTCGTTGTGTCTCGCGGCTTACAACCGTATTGAGAACTGTCCCTTGATATTGGAGCACTTCGTTCAGTTCTCCGATTTTCCACATCTCGCCGATCTTCTTTCCTACAGCGGCCTACTTGACTATCTTCGCCATGACCCCAAGGCGAACCCTCACCCGTACCCCCATCTTGTCAAATTATTCTATGCGAATCGTGTTCGGGGTCAGTATGATGACACTCATTCCATTGAGACCACTGTCTTGGGGACACCTATTGTCCTCACGGCAGAGATCTTAGGGGATTTGATAGGTGTCTCATCTTCTGGCCTCCTCCCTGCCGATATCTCCGTGGATAATATCCACGATCTTGACCAGACGATGCTTGCCGAAATGTTTCATGTCATCCCTCCCGCCATGATTGGCGTTCCACCAAAATCATTTAAGCCGAACGCTTGGGTCTTAAATCTTATTCTGAAGTCGTGCCTCCTTCCGAAGTACAGCTCATCTAGCTTGCCCTCCCAGCCGTTCCTCAAGCTGATCTACGCTCTTTTCATGGGGAGCGAGATCAATTGGGCTCGTATCATCCTTGATAAGATGGACTCTTTCGAATGTATCCGAAAGTCCACCAAATCAGCTCACATCCCATATCCTTGTCTGCTGACCCTTGTTTTCCGTCGTTTCGGCGTCCCTCTCCCTCCCGATGATGAGCATCCTCTGGGTCCTCCCCTGAATGCGACGGCCGTCAAGAAGTCTCTTGCGGCGCTTCGTCACGTTCAGAGGAGTACCCCCTCTGCTTCAGCTGCTCCTGCTCCTTCTCCTACTCCGTCACTCGCTGAGTTCGCAGTTTCCCTGCGTCGTATGTAGTCTCATGTTTCTCGTTCTGAGGAGATGCTTGCTCGCATCTGCTCTCGCTTGGGCATTGAGATTCCTCCTTCAGTTTCTGACGAGGAGGAAATGGATGAAGCTGACCTCGAGGAGCTTATTGGATCTCCTGTTCGTGCCCCAGAGGGTACGTCTGCTGGTGCTACATCTACTGGTGCTCCCGAGAGCACACCTGCTGCCACCATTCCTTCGGTGGATACTTCTTATAATGCTCCCGAGACAACTCCTGTTGCGACTCTCCCGTCTGTGGACACTCCTGTCGACCCAGTGATCACCACCCCGTCTGCAGAGCCTGCTGCTGCTGCTGATCCTCCCTCTGCCTCCTGAGCTTGCGTTGGAGGACTCTCCCATGTGCACTTTGGATGATATACTTTGTAGTGAGAGAGTGGGGTAGGATAATTTGGGTGGTTCTGGATTTTTGATATTTTTGGATGTTATGATGATACACTGTCTGTTGTATGTTCATTTTGATGTCGGTGAGACATATGTTGTATGATGTGCTCCGATCTGAGGATCGTTTATATGTATGTTGGCGGATGTATACATTTTGTTGTACCATGTTATATATATACATCATGTTGACATTTACCTCCGTGTGCACATTATTTATTTTGTCTCTGATGTTGACTTCGTCGCTCGACGATTCAATTTGATTTAATAGAAATTATTTCTATGAAAACATAGAATTGTTTTCCATGCACTTAATTCATCAAGAATGTTGATATTGGAGAGTATGTTCCATAACTCAATACGTGAAATTGATTTGATTTTTGATGATTTTATTTTTCGATTATCGACTATGGTCTCGTTGGCATGCTTTGATTTACTTCGTATTTTCCTTTGGTGTCATTTGGACCGTGGTCGTATTCTACGACTCCCGTGCTTTTATTTGTAGCCATTGTTGTTGTCGTTGATCTCCTCCCACTCTTTTTGCTAATGCCAAAGGGGGAGAGAATTAATAATAACGATGTGCTAAATGATAATTTAAAGCAATTTTCCGAGAATCTAATTTGATATGTTAGATTCAGGGAGAGTTAAGATATAAAAATGGATTTAGATCCTAAATTTCAATAATTGGATTCACATTTTATACTTTCCTCGTCTGCTTGATGCTTATGATTATTATTTAATATGGAATTAATGTGTCATCAATGCAGGGGGAGTAAGTAAATTTCATTTGAATCATTATTATTGATTATTATTTATGTTTGTTTGTCATCACCAAAAAGGGGGAGAATGTTGAGTATTGATTCTCCGGATTTGGTTTTGATGATGAACAAACATAAATATCGTGAACTAACGATTTGTGGGCGCAGTTATGGAGATCGTCGCCAAAATTCTATGAACATCAAAAGCGACGTCTCAAGACTTTTCAAAGCGCGTGATCGTGTGCTTGACGCTTCGTTGAAGCTCAAGGACCATTATTGAAGTCAAGAGATTCGGATCGAAGCTTTTGAAGACGGTTCGTCAAGTTTTATTTATAGTCTTCTAGCTTCGTTTCGTAGATTGTTAAGCTTTGAGTAGGTCTTACGTTTTAATCTTCATAACGCTCATATCTTAGAGCTAGGATCTTATTAGAAGCCCATATAAACTTTCCCGAAGCTTCGTGCTTCATTTCGCGGCTTCTTGTGCATCTTAGTTGGTTCAAGAAGAAGAACCAACCGACTAGATGGCAATCTAGTCGGTCGGCAATTCTTCTTGAACCGACTAGAATGCCTTGTTCATTTTCAGCTCATTCACTGTCCAAGAAGATTCACCGACCGACTAGTTGTCAAACTAGTCGGTTTGGAATCCTTCTTAGACCGACTAGTTGTGTATTCAGTTTCACAGCCTGAGCTACTGTTTATCGTTAGTCGGTCAAAGAACAACCGTCGACCGACTAGTTGAGAAACTAGTCGGTTGGAATTTGTTCTTAGACCGACTAGTGCTCCTTGAATTCAGCCTATCAAGTTTCAACTCTTAGTCGGTCAAAGAACACTCACCGACCGACTAGTTGTCAAACTAGTCGGTTGGCAAGTCTTCTTAGACCGACTAGTTCTTTATTGTCTGAACTTTCTCTTTTGGCTGTTCTCCAGTTAGTCGGTCCACGTTGAATCACCGACCGACTAGTTGTGAATCTAGTCGGTCAGTGATCCTTCTTTGACCGACTAGACTGCTTCAGAATAGAGCCGTTGGTGCATTAAATGCCACGATTTTTGCTCTCGCTTTCCTCTATCCTATATAATTGAAGGGCTTCTTGCTAAGCATTCAAGGCTGATATTAATTGCATTTTAGAAAATCAAAGAGAAGCATTTATTTCTCATTTCCAAGCTTTCATTTCTCACAAGAATCTCTCCCTCACTCTTATTCATAAAGAGAGATTCATTGATTGTGAGCCCTTCAAGCCAAGAGCTTGATTCAAGGTCACCAACTCCTCCCTAAGCTTCCATTGCTGGTCAACTTCTTGGAGCTAGGGTTTGGTGCCTTCTTCTCCTCCAAAATCCTCCTTACCCGAATATCGTAAGTTTTACTCAAGGCATGTGATTTTGTTGGTAAGCATTTCGTATTTCATTTACTTTGATATTGCAAGTTTTATTCTCGGTTGTGAGAGTTGTGTGTGATCCTGGTTTGTGGGAGTCACATTTTCATTTGTGTATGATTTGATCTTGTAGAGGTTTTCTACAAGAATTTCATAGTGCAAATTTGAGGTAGAGGTTTCTAACTCAAGTAGCCGGAGGGGATCCGGGTGTTTGAGACATAGGATCACCAGGGACAAGTCGGGGAGACTTGGGTGGATCCGAAACCGTTATATCGTTTGTTTGCGATTGCATTTCTTTGTTGTCAATATTTTCATTTCCGCATTGTTGGTTGAGTTTGCAAGATAATTAGGAATTATCTTCTTAATTATTTTAAAGTACTATTCACCACTCCCTCTAGTACTTGTGCAGTAGCTATCAGGGCATTACAATTACCCCTACTCTTGGGTGCTTAATTACATCTCATGCCATCCCAATGTAAATCACAAATGACCACATTCTTTTCTACACTTAACCACTATTCATATGCACATTACATCGTATATCTCCCTTAGGGGCATTACAGGAATAGTCGCATTCCAATCAGTTTAGGCAGGAATGGTCAAAACTAACAGGAACACGACTGTTTAGGCCGAAACCAATAAATTTATGGTTTCGTACTGGTCAGGTTCAAAACCGATACGAAACTCCAGATGGCTGAGGGTATCGGGTGAAACCTTGATCCTTGATTGGAAGACATGTAATAAGTTACATATATTTAGGAGGAAAAAGCATTGAATCACTAAGCTATGGAGGGTATCGGATGAATCCTTGATCCTTGATTGGAAGACATGTAATAAGTTACATATATTTAGGAGGAAAAAATCCTTGATCCTTGATTGGAATTTGGAAGACATGTAATAAGTTACATATATTTAGGAGGAAAAATGCATTGAGTCACTAAGCCATGGGGGCCTAGATATGTCAAGTGGTGGAAATAAAACGACAATGAATAGTCTCTCCTCCCTTGTTCCTCGGTATTCTCTCCTGATATTTCGGTATTGCCGTCTTGCTTTTTTGTTTATGTACCTTTTGTCTTTTTATCTCTCTCTTTCTATCTCTTTCTCTATAACGTACACGAATGCCTCCAATTTATAGGGAAGGCTAAGCGTAATTATTGCCATGTGTCGGGAGTGGATTGGTGAAAATGTTACGTGACTTGCTCATAATACCCATTATTATATCTATCTGCCATACTTGCCTTGTCTCCCTTGATCTTTTACCTTGATTATTGTCAGATTACTTGACATAAGAGTGATCATTTATGCAAAGAATGGAGTTTCTATGCTCATGTGCCCTCTTTACTTGTTATGGAGATATGAAGTTGCAGCCATTCAAGAGAATGATGGCATATGTACCCTCACATTCAGCTATTATTAGTATTATATTGCTACTCTAACTCTTATAGATGGTGTTTTATGAGTTCCTTAATGATGCAGTGTCATGAATACTATGAAGCAAGGACAGACCCACGTACTAGTTGCCCCCCCCCCCCCCCCCCCCCCCCCAAATTTACTTGTATATATGTATATGGCAGCACGGGCATGAGGTTAGGTTAATAATTTAATCAACCTCACAGTTCTATTGTTGGCTTGGTGGTGGTGCATTCCCTTCTCAAGTAAGGGGCCGCGAGTTTACTCCTTGCTTGGTGCTAAATTTTTTTATATTTTAGCAATGTAACTAATGGATGGATTTCTACATTATCCACAAAGTCTCCTGAACAAACCCACTTCTTGGCCCGCCTCATACATCCCGTCATCATTCTTTTCAATCCATCCAAAGATAGCTAGGATCATAGTTCATCCTCCACAACATCAAATTGGATCAATGACACGACAACGATGACGGGAACAATTAAGCATAAACATTATGGGCGAAAGCCCAGCAAAGAATACAGCGTAGGAACAACAACAAATTGAGAAGATTGATGATTACACGGTGGCCTCAATAAACGAGTATTCAATGGAGCTAAAATATCACTACTGCCTGGTCATGTGACCCAGTCTGGCAGTGACAACTTGAGTACAAATACTTCAAGTCGCTAATCTTGTTTGCTTATTCCACATGATTCTGGCATTTCTTAAATTACGTTCTTGTGGGAATCCTGAGAAAAATCTAGAGGGGCTAATCATGTAAGGTGAAGTTAAAATTTAATCTTTCTTGCAATTTTATCGTTGGCTTGGTGTTGGTGTGTTCACTTCTCAAGCGAGTGGTCACGAGTTCGATTCTTGCTTGGTTCTTAATACTTTTATATTTTCTTGTTCTTAATTATAACATAACGAGTCAGCATATAATTGAGAAAAGAAAAACCTCTAAACAAAAAAAACATCCTAGTTTAAGCTTAAATTCTCACACAAGTCATTGTAAAATAGCGAATTGTTTGATCACACAAGTAACGTTGTGATTTCTAATTAGTGTTTTTAATTTGTCATGGTTAACTTAATCTATCTAAAATATTTAGTTACTGATGTGATTCGCTAGGGATTTGAAGATAAAAATGGGATTTTTATTGGAATTTCAGATCTCACAATTAAAAGGAACACTAATACAATAATCTACTCGCTAACTAATAACTAGAAGACGATTCTTAACCTAGGGGAAAAAGCCGAAATCCTAATACAATTAATCTAGGGGATAAAATAAAATACTCTTCAACAATTTTCGCATAAGAATTAGGGCCGGCTCAACCCCCTTAAATAGCCAAAACATCCCTTAAATGTCATTTTACCCAATTGCCCCTCCACTCAATTACCGGCCGCAACACTACTCCGCCCCCAAAAAACCACCTTGTCCTCAAGGTGGTGCGTGACGCGTATGGGCAGCTACTCCACGTGCAGGTGCTCCTGCTCATCGTCCACGCCGGCTTCCAGCATTATCACACTCTCTTCTCCCTCTTCTTCGTCATCCACTATCAGGATCTGAAGAGTACGATTCCCGCACCGATGCCCAGGAGTAAACTTCTCGTCGCATTTAAAACACATGCCCTTGGTCCGTTTGTCACGAATCTCTGCCTCTGTCATTCGTCGTGTATGTCCTTCGGGTCGGGGTTCCATCCCCTTCTCCTTGGTAGCCACTGTGCTGTCAGTGGATGTTGCCCCTCCTGCGGCCCCCTTTTGTCCCCCTCCAGGGTCCGGCACTCGAAACGTAGAGCCACCCCACGTCCCCCGGGCTCTTCGCTCTGTCTCCTGATGATCCTCTACTTTCCTGGCAAGTGTCATCATCCCCCGCAAACCAACGGGCTCAAACTGTCTCAGCCCCGACCGCACCGTGGGCTTCAGCCCCTTCATGAAACAGCCCTCCAGGGACTCCTCAGAGACTCCCCGAACTCGGTGGCAGAGCGACTCGAACTTCTTGATGTAATCACCCACGCTCCCCTCCTGCTTCAGCGAGTACAGTCTCTCGAACACGCCGCCAGCCGGACCTCCTCCAAACCGCTCTGTCAAGAGCGTCGTAAACTCAGCCCAGGTCTGAAAAGGCTGTTGCTGATCGGTCCAACGGAACCAGCCCAAAGCCTCTCCCTCCAGACAGACCACTATCGCCCGTAGCCAATCCTCCCCTGGGACAGCGGACACCTCCAAGTACCTCTCCACCCGGTACAGCCAGTCGTCTGGGTCGCCTCCCTCAAAAACAGGCACCTCCAGCTTCCTCAGACGCCTCTCGCCAGTGAATCCACCTCTCTCCTGCGGCTGGAATCCTCCCCTGTGCTGGTATCCCTGTCGCCTGTCTGGAACATAAGCCTCAGTCCGATCACGGTAGCCTCACTCTACTTCGTGCCCCTGCCAGTCTTCCTGATGGTGTACAAACTCCGCCTGGTGGCCTCCTGGAGGATCCTGGTACGCTCTCCAATCTCCCGTCACTCCCCCAAAGGGTGGGGGCTGAGTCGACGGGCCTCCTGTGATCTGGTGGGGCCCTCCACCCTGCTGCAATCCTCCGCTGGGTCCCCCAAAAGGCTGAAAACCCCCAAATTGCGCTCCACGAACCTCGGGTGGGGCCCCCGGGGGTCGGGGAACCTGCGGAATCACCTGTCGAACGTCCTGGGGGGGTCAGTGGGCCCCCCCGGGGTCGGGCGGGCCTCGGATCCCCCCTCTGGGGCCAGCCGAGGCCCCCCAGGCTGCCGCCTGGGCCGGCCGGCCCTGGAAGTGGGCCAGCGGGCCCCAGGCTGCGGCGGCGGGGTCTGCCGAGGCCGCCATGGGGGGCGGCAGGTGCGGCCGCCCCTCCCGAGGCCCTGGCGGCCTGCCGCCGCCCCCCAGGGGGTTCGCCGGCCCCCCCAGAG
Organism: Scilla litardierei; assembly: GCA_030789695.1. Taxonomy (NCBI): domain Eukaryota; kingdom Viridiplantae; phylum Streptophyta; class Magnoliopsida; order Asparagales; family Asparagaceae; genus Scilla; species Scilla litardierei. The sequence goes on along the minus strand of CM061142.1, from coordinate 768,519,401 downwards.
GTACCTGGGGGGCCGGCGGCCACCTTGGGGTGTTCCGGTTGGCCGGAAATCCTCCTCCTTGGTTTGTGTCGTCGCGGCGCGGCGGCGCGAGGTCTTGGTGGGTCCCCCACGCGTTGTCTCCTTGGTCAAACCCTCCATAGTCGTCTAGATCCGGTTCATCTTCAAAAAAAATTGTCTTTTTACCCTTGTCCTTCGCCAAAGGTGGCTCCTTTTTGCTTGGATCCGCCTTTGGGATCAGATGAGCGGTCAACGCCGCTATGGCCTCCGTCAATTCCGATAGTTTCCCCTCCGTCATCTCCTTCATCTCTTTCATCTTGGCCTCCGTCTTCTCTTGATTTTCCTTCATCTCCTTCCGGATCTCTGCGGCCATCTCCGCATCTTCTTTCCTTAGATCGATGAAACCCTTACTGATTTGGGCTTCAATCCTCTCAACTTTTCCATCCAAGACTTCAATCCGCTCCGTTGCTCGCGTGTTCGCCATGGATCAACCGCTCTGATACCAATTTGATGCGATTCGCTAGGGATTTGAAGATAAAAATGGGATTTTTTATTGGAATTTCAGATCTCACAATTAAAAGGAACACTAATACAATAATCTACTCGCTAACTAATAACTAGAAGACGATTCTTAACCTAGGGGGAAAAGCCGAAATCCTAATACAATTAATCTAGGGGATAAAATAAAATACTCTTCAACAATTTTCGCATAAGAATTAGGGCCGGCTCAACCCCCTTAAATAGCCAAAACATCCCCTAAATGTCATTTTACCCAATTGCCCCTCCACTCAATTACCGGCCGCAACAGTTACTAAACACGATTTTTCCATTCCCTTAAATTTAAAAGATTAATTAATTCTTGGCTAGTTTCAATTATTATATTTTTAATTTTTTTTGCAAATCAACGATGTAATCAGCCTCAGTTTCTCGTTCATATCTTCGTTAATATGGGAACATTTTTGTGTTTAATAAATGCATGGGATAATATGGGATAATTTGATACATGTTTAAAGTAATTTAGCTTGAATCTTTGTAACTTATTTTTGTTTTTATGCAATTAAAACTTGTTCTTGTATTCAGCTTCCTTCCTCGATCCCTAACACACATATTGCATGGAGCCTGAGCAATGAATTTCATATCTACTTTATTGTTCACTTTGCCTCCTCAAATATAATTTTTTAGTACATCGAAAACCACAAGTGGGATCTGACCCGCGACCCTAGACTACGGGGGAGGGGAGATACCACTCGGCCAACATGCCAATGGTCACCTTAAATATACTTAAACATAATGGGAAACACCTCTTTTATCTATTTGGACTCCTCGACTTGAGCATCATTGTATCTATGTACTTTATGAATGCATTTTGTATGCTTTTTGCAACGCCGCCCGGCCCCCCGGTCATCTAATCCTGGTTCCGCACCTGCTATGGAGCCTACAGTTTAAATGCCTCATGTAAAGCCAGAGACACTAAGTGGAGTGTTGGTGTACGTACTCTCCCATTGAGTTATCATAGACAGAAATCGTGGCACAAGCATATAGAGTCGTAATCACCAAAGAGAGTTAGAGTGCTCATGCCCAAACATCAAGTTACATTGTCATAGGGGTGTTGAATCATAGACACCAAGGTGTGAGGGTGTGTATGCGCTCAGATCAGATTGTGACTAAAGTGTGTTTACTGGGCCAAAATGAAGGTCGTAAGATCCTTTGTATATATGTGATGCATATACTGAGGTTACATGTTTAAGTTGCAACGAGAACCTATGCATCCTTGCTGGATTGAAATGTTTATTGCTGTAGCATCGTATTTGGGGAGTAATAAAAATTGAGAGCCCATATTCCCCTCGCATGATATGAATACCGGTATAAAGTTCAAAAGTATAGGTTGTGCACATTTTCAATGTCTACACTTTGTCATCACTATCCAAAGTCTAACTTTCATCACTCTCCAAAGTCAACTTTCATCATCATCCTCTTTCATCAGTCATCACAGTTGTCCTCATCAGACATGCCATAACCAACCTTGATCAGCACCATTGTCAATTTCTGCTTCAGTCATCATCATCATCGACTTTTCCATCAACCAACGTTACCACCTCATTGATGACAGCATTAGTCATTATTATATTGATCAGATCCATCACATATGTCTTCATCATTGGAAATATCCAATAAAGACGCTGCCAAGAAGGTCGAAAAGCCACTTTGTCGACTTTGCCCTCGCCTTTGCCAAGCAGCTCTAACAGCCCAGTTCATAAAAAGGATGTAAAATTATCTTTCAAGAAGTAAATATTGAATGCAATATTTGGATGCCTACTTGCAGAAAATCTAAATAAAATTATGTGATTATAAGTTAAGGTATATATTGTGTATAACATTAATATGTTAAATGTGCGAGACCCACTAAACTTAATGTGATGAACCCAAGAGAAAAAATTAAAATTTAGACATAGGATCTAACATTTTCTGAAATAATATAGTATATTGTTTTGATGACGTAACAAAAGTGGTCCTGGTGTATATGAAGGTAATAAGTTCCCCATCCATAGAGAGGGATTGCATGAGAAAATGTAAATGGCAAAAAAAGCAAACAGCGTGGCGTTAAAAAAAGGCTCATATGCACAATAATGGAAATTTTGAAAATAAAAATTTAGCAAAATGTTAACTACATGTTAATCTAACAATAATGATAATTTAGGTAGTTGATTAACTTGATGGTGTTTCAGGGACTAACGAATGTTTGATGAATGGAGGAGCTGCTCTTTTCAAGCTACACGACAAAGGGAATATACAAAGCTGATGTGTAGTAGTTGCATTTGACAATACAACATGTGCATTTTGAACTGATTTTTCACACAACGCATCTAATTATCAAAATCGGGAAAGATATGGTGCAGTAACCATGCTTTTGTTTATTAAATTCTTATAATAGGAATGGAGCTTTAAGCATAGTCGACAACTGTCGAGTTTCCAACCAGTTAGTAGCTCTCTTTGTTTGACCCTGTTTTTCATGTGGGTTTCTACTGGATGATAAAATTAGTGAGAAAGACAATATACATTCCTAGCACATTGTACATTAGGCGATGAATGTATTCATTTCCAAATAGCTCACGGTGCAGTCTGGTAAGGCCTCTCTCATGGCCCCACACTATTTCCTTATATCTAGAATATTTTGCCGCAGTTGGACCTTTCTTAACGCGTGTTTGGTTTGTCAGACTTGTGAGCAAGCATCGACCATGTCACTCCCAGAGCTTATTTCAAAACTTCCAGAGATTGGGCTTCATGGATTGTACAAAGGTTCTATCCCGGCAGTACTTGGGCAATTTTCAAGGTAAGCATAATTTCTAAAAGCCACATATTTCTGGATGGTGCAGTGCATTAGGTTATATTGCTTTTCCTGCAGCCATGGATTGCGAACTGGTCTCTGTGAAGCAAGCAAGTTTGTTTTGATGAAAGCAGTTCCTACACTTCCGGATATGCAGGTAACACAGTATTCGTGTTGATGCTTCCTTGACAATGCGTGTCTCAGATTGTGTCTCCCTCCACAAGCTCAAATTTGGAAGTTAACTTCTATCAGACCATTTGACTCGTTTCTTTCGGTTTTATTTCCTGTGATGGTATCATGTGATGTCTAGTGGTGTTTTTATGTTGTGTCAAAATTGTTTGTAGGAATTATTTTGTCCAGTGTTGACATATTTTCCTGCCTTCAAATTAGTGAGAGCATACATCTACTTCGACTGTGCTACATGCTACAAGGGCATGCTCTTGGTCCTTTCTGGTTGTTGCACCCCACCCCACCACCCCACCCCCCCCCCCCCCCCCCCCGCTCTGAAACTAAACCACCACCATCACGCACACACACGCACACCCCCAACAAAAAAACATGTGCATGCATGCACATACAGATGGAGACCATCCCCCCCCCCCCCCCCCCCCCCCGACGAAACTCAACCATCACCAAAACACACCACCAAACCCACCCACCCACCCCCACAAAACACGTGCATGCATGCACATACATATGGAGACTCCTGCTACTACTACTCTCGGTCCTTTCTGGTTGTTGCATCCCCCCGCGACGAAACAAAACCACCACCAAAACACACACACACACCAACCAACCCTATACCCCCTGGGGATGTCTACATTTTATGCCTTCATTGTGAAACTTATAATTAGTGTTAGGTTTCACTCTTTAATCTTTCTATCCAATGTATGAGCTCATGCACCCAATTAGTTTTGCATATGCAACCTGTACATTTGCTTAACCACGTTTTCTCCTCTTGTTGATTTAAACATGGGGTATTAAAAAATACCCTAACGTTTGGATTATCTTTCAACTTAATACCCTGAACGTTTAAGTCGTATACAACAGTAACTTTTTATGTGTTTTGGCTAACAGACGATGACGACATTAAATTATACCCGTTTTGCTCTTGACCCAAGCTCACAAAAAAATACCCTAACGTTTGGGGTATCTTTCAAGTTAATACCCTAAACTTTTAAGTCATACAACATGCACATACCCTTGATGAATCGATACCCTCACTAAGCAAAGATCTCCCAGGAATCAAGTAGCTGTTATAATCATCATAGCTATTGCTAACATTCGTAAAACCTATTGGCATGGCACCTTCCCCTCTCTACTTTGAATCCGGTTGATGGTCATAAAAGTCTGTGAAAAGTCGTCAAGATTATTCTTCTTGTTAGAAAATGGATCACAATTTGCATCAGAGCAATCTCTCCCGTACTCCAATCTAAATCTCCCTAGCAACAACTGACGGATGTAATTCAAGGCGGAACCAGCTTCAAACCCGACTACTTGTTTAGGGACATTAACATGATAACACATACCACCGCTAAGCTTAGGGAGATGGGTATATGTGTAATTGTTATGGCCATAGCCTAAAACTGATATTTCATCAAAATGGTTCGGGCTAATTACATACGTGCGACCCAATAGGCTCATATCAAATTTGCAGTGGGTCTAATCCCATTAGAATCCCACAAGTCATAATTGGTCTCTAGCAAGAAATTATGAATACCCAATTAATATGAATATCGTTAGTATGATATTAACCTAGCCAATCGAATGTCATTGTAACGGCCGTTATTTTATAATACGTATTTTGCACATATTTTATATTTGTCTGTGTTTTCCGTATCTGTACTTAAATTGCGCGCATGCACATACAAATGGAGACTCCTGCTACAACAAATGCACATATCATATATTGTCATTTGCTTCTGGTTGTTTTATAGACTTGTGGTTGATTTAGACCATGTCCAGTAGGCCAAATACTCGTAAGATTCCAACACAAGCCATTTGTTTCTGGTTGCCTTACATAGACTTACAGTTGATGTATATGAAGGCCATTATGCCAAATACTCTCAGAAGCTTCCTACAAAGGATGAGGATATTCTTAACCATAATTTTCTTAGGCCTGCCCCCCCACACCCAAAAAAACCCAAAGAAACAATAAACAATAAAAAACATGAGGGGATAGTTTTTTTTTGGGTTGGGGGGGGAGAGGGAGGGCGGGAGGGAGGGAGAGGGAGGGAGGGAGGGAGGGAGGGAGGGAGGGAGGGAGGGAGAGAGAGAGAGAGAGAGAGAGAGAGAGAGAGAGAGAGAGAAGTGATACAATACATACACATAACAGATATTGCCATTTGTTTCTTGTTGTTTTACATAGAAGTACAGTTGATTTTTAGTAAGTTCATTACACCAAATACTCGTATGATTCCAATCCTTGACCAAAAAATTTCAAGGCCTCTATAACTTTGTTGTTTGTTTCAAAACATGATGTTTGTTAAATGCCAACAGGAAAAAACAGAATGAGAAAGAATACCATAATACTTTTGGGAAAGTTTTTCATATGTTTCTGAACATCCAATATTACACATGCTTCCACATGTTGACGTTCTTCTGTGTTCTTCATTAGGCTCCATATGGTGCGTTCACGAATGGGAACTGATTGATATGGCTTCTTCAGTGGAACTATTAGAAGATCGTTTGCAAACAGTCCATGACATAGATTCTTTGTCCTGTGTGACCACTTTATGTAGGTGCAATCTATGGCGTCCTTTTTTGGCACCATTCTTGGAACGACATCCCGGGTTCCAAGTGAGGTTCTAAAGCAAAGGTTGCAAGCAGGCATATTTGACAATGTCGGAGAGGCTGTTGTAGTTACTTGGCGTCAAGATGGTATGAAAGGTTTCTTTCGTGGAACGGTTGCTACACTTTGCAGGGAAACCCCTTTCTATGTTCTTGGCATGGGCCTCTACGAAGAGGCAAAGAAGGTAATCTATTTTAAGTTTTTATGTGCATGCAAACCTTTTTGATGCTTTCCGTAAATTAGTAGTGGCATGAACTCAGGTTGATGACACTAAAGTGCCCACACATGTTATGGTCCTTACAGCATTGAACTCATTTACATATTTTCTCCTCCATTCAGTAGAGTTTCTCAGCTGTTTTGATCTCTATTTAAAAGTTTGAATAAGGTAGCTTCTCTATGTCAATGTGAATGTTATTAGGTCCTACACCTCTCCCAGTTTTCAATTCTGTAAAGCAGCTTTAACTTAATTAAGCCTAAATAATTATCAAGTTCAACTCCATGAAATTGTGGTCGTTTGTGCAGCATAGGGATGAGGATTGGCATGCACAAAGCCCAATTGGACATGCCACATTCCCATCTCTACAAATTCTTGATTAATGAGTATGAAAGAATTAATGAATGATGTGTAAAGATGGGAATGTGGCATGTCCAATCGGGAGCCCAATTGGGCTTTGGGCATGTCCATCCTCATCTTTAGTGTAGCATGATCGTGCATGAAAGATTTGAACAAAAATTTATGTTTGCCTATAGGCTTGATTTCAGTCTGGTAAGATGAGACATGTTGCATTAACAAATTTCGGGTTTGACTTTCTTTCCTTGTCACCTATATTCAGTATCTGACATACCTTCAATCCATTTATCTTAATTATTTTTTTCTCATCTCTTAATCAGTGGCATAACCCGGATTTTTTTTATCCAGGCAAAAATAAAGATGATGCCAAGAATGATTTTTTAAAAAAAATAAGAAAGCAAAAAAATTAAACTCCAAGAGTGTTTTGATTATAAATTGAATAGTCATAACCCGTGACCATAGATCACATGGCATTCAAAAAATTTCTCCAAAAAATTTCAACCCCTTCAAAATCACCCTGTTACAAAAAAATTAGCAGCATCTTCAAAATCCCTTAAAAATTTGCAGTAACATTCAAAATATTTGCCCCCACCTAAAATTTTTAATCACATTCAAACTAAAATTTAGTTTCTCTCAGAGAATTTAGTTCCCCTCAAAAGTTTTAGTTCCGCTCAAAGTTTAGTTCACTTCAGATTTAATTTTTACAATATTTACAATTTTAGTTCCCTTCAAAGTTAGTTCCCTCAAATTTTAAATTAAAATTTAGATCCCAGCGAATTTAGTTTTCTAAAAAATTTAGCTCCCTCAAAAATTTAATTCTCTCCAGATTTTGCTTCCTCAAAATTTAAATGTTAGTTCCTTCAAAATTTAGTTCTCTCCAAATTTAGCTTCAAATTTTTAAGATTTTCCCTCAAAATTTCTCCCCAAAAATTTTAAGGTTTTTCCTCCAAAATTTTCACAAACTCTCATCATACTCGTTGATTCCTCAAGATTCAATCTCAAATATCTTTCTACCCGACCCTTTGTTCTAGTCAACAATCATAGGCAAAAACATCCTTCAATTGTATAATAGAAAATAGCAACAAAATATATCATACATATATTTAATATTAAAAAAGTATCTAAGTTGAATTCTACGAGTATAAAAACAATTATAAAACATATAAAGATTGATAATGGCGGAAAAAAATTATTTGGTTATTGATCTTCTCACAGTTTTACAGCTTTATGAACTTTCTAGCATGTATAACATGTATAAAACAGTTATAAAGCGATGATCTTGGTATATTTCAGAGTCTTCACATATTTCACAGGCTTCCGGGTTCTAATTTCTAGCCAACCATCCCACAAAATATTTTTAGGAGGGGGCAGTATATAACTGGTCTTTCAAATAGAACTTTATCCAACAAATTAAGAAAATAAAACTGTGTACAATGTATTGAGAACTTTGGACTAAAAATAAAACCCAAAATTAACAAAAAGAAGAGATAATTACCTTGCACGTATTTGGAGGGCAGAGGCTGCATCCATGAACATGTTGGCATTACTCACCTCCTTTAATCACACATATTGTAAAAAATAAATAAAATTAAAACAACCCCAACAATGTTGAGACTAGAAACAACAATGCGTTGTATAGACAAGAAAAATTGAAAATTTACGGAAGAAAGTGAGCAGATTTGGTGGTTGAAATAATGTGGGGATCCAAAGGAGCCTTCTTCAAGCACTTGGCAATCTCCTCAATGGTCATCCTGTATGAACGTAGCTCCGTTGACATCCGATCTTGCAACCAAAAACATCAAAATGTAGAAAAAATATCCTTGCGTAATATCCAAAATTGAATCTTGGAAACAAAAAATAAAAACAAGATTTCAGCTTTGTACCATGAGAAAATTCATCCAACATGACAGAACACTAAGCAGTAACAAAGAAAACCCTAAAAAAGCAATACCAAACATCCAAAGATCCGATCAGTAAGCCGTTTAAGCCATGAGAACGATAGCACCTCCGGCCCCCTTGATCTTCTTCTCAACCATCTTGGACACTAGCTTGACCTTCACGATGGCATGCTTTCTCTCTAGCAACACCCCTTTCCCGAGCACCTGGAACTTGGAGATAGAGAAGAGGGAGAGACTCGAAGAGAAAAGAGACTATAGAAAAGAGTTGGAGTGGATAGAGAAGAGAGTCAAAGAGAGAGAAAGTCCTATATAATTTTTTTCGTTTTTCATTTTTCTTGCCCTGGGCAGCTGCTCAGGGCAAAATGTACATAGTTACGTCCCTGAGTCTTAATTTAACCAATAAACCTATATTGTTGATTCATCTCGTGCAATCTGGTTTCTACTATACTTGGTCCTATTTTTCAAATTTATGTACCAGGCATCTTGCAGGGTAGCTCTCTTAGTAGACACCTTTCACTCACCAATGTTATCTATTATTATATCACTATTCGCTCATTTACCAGTGACCACCTCCAAGTCATCCGCCGCACTATAGTTCTATGTATCTAACTGTCTGATCCTTTCTACGGTATGCATGCAAAATGACAAACTGATCACACGGTGACATCTTTAACCCTATATAGTGATTTTGGCCATACAATGATCGATTTTTGCAGTAAGTTGGCAATATTTTGTTTATGTTTATTTTATACACTCTTATCTCCGGGCGTTCCTCTTCACAAAAAACTAGATTCTACTCAAAAGCAATAAGATTCTCACAAACTGAAATACTAGAGTTACACCTAAAATATACACATGTAGCAAGCACAAGATAAATACTTCAGGTCTGTTATTTGCTATATGCAGTAAACTATAGAGTATCAATAATTCCATATATGTTTCGCAGGATATAGCATATTTCTATGTTTTAAATGAATGGGACTTGCTACTTGTAATGTTGACGTCACCTCATGGCCAGTTAAATTCTGTACCCTGTAAGGCCAGCATTGCACTGATGTGCATATACCATCTACATTGCTTTTTTAGCGCACACTTATTTTTATCGGGTTGTTGTTGCTCAAGGCCATGCAGAAACTTCTTAGGCGAGACCTAGAACCGTGGGAGACCGTTGTAGTAGGGGCAGTCACCGGAGGGTTTGCTTCTGTCCTGACGACTCCATTTGACGTGATCAAGACAAGAATGATGACCGCACCTCAAGGCATGCGATTATCAATGCAAATGGCAGCTGTCACCATTCTGCGTGAAGAGGGGGCTCTTGGCCTTTTCAGGGGTGCGGTGCCAAGGTTCTTTTGGGTTGCACCTCTTGGTGCCATGAATTTTGCCGGGTATGAACTGTTGAGGAAGGCAATGGACAGGACAAAGTCTGCGAAGAAAATGCTTGCTGAGGATTGTTAGCACAGCATAACCAATTCGCCATGGTGGTCTCAGAGTATAGAGGATGCACAGGAGAGACTGGCTTCCTATCTATTTCTCTAGAATTCAGAGCAAATGTTGTACTCAATTTTTTTTTTCCGGCCTCTTTATTTTTTTAATGGGAAGTTGATCTCAAGTTGTTTAACAATACAAGCTTGTTTCTATGTATTGAGTTCTGAATTTGATGTACTATTGCCTGAATATGTACATTTTTCCCAGTAATATTATGTAGTTGAAGCTTCGGTTCATGATTTCATCTGCTTTACTAAAGAGCTTATTGAATTGTTTTGAAGTTTTGTTTTACTAAAGTTTCCGTTTCATGATCAACATAACCCAGTAAAGTGCAGGTTGCCTGAATTCAATCATCAAAAACATGATTGAACTGCACGTCTAAATCTAAAATTTCAGCGATATACAGAATGAATTTATTGATTTGAGCTATATCGTTCTTTCATCCTATCATCAACGTTCATGTTTATGGAATCAAGCAAATGGATCCTTGAAACTGAATCAACCATAGCCAAAAATTAACTTTTTCAAGGTATCGGAAGTATAAGCTTATTAAGATAGCCTTTGAGTGCATAATATCCATACCCATGGGATATTAAAAAGAAATTTAAAAAGAAAATTCTACCTTGATTCTTGAAAACATAAACAAACAGTCAAAATTCACGTGTAAACAATTTGAAAAGCCCATTATTCATGTGTGTGTTATACAAGCTGTAATTTCACATACTCCCATTATTAATGTGTGACGGGTAAGGAAATGAATTGGGTAAGGGAATGAATTGAGTTTAGAATTGAAGGATGTGACGGGTAAGGGAATGAATTGAGTTTAGAATTGAAGGATAAAATGAAAGGGGAAATATCTGACAAAAAGGCTAGGCCACCACTCAAGTCCGGAAAAAGAGTCCACCACAACTGAGATTAAAGGCCAAGTCACCCTATCGATTGATAAAGGTCTCACTTGTCTCGCCACTAACATTCACATAGTTAGATAAAGATAACAAGATTTAACAAGTTTTCGAAATAACTTGCAACTTCTGAATTCTCATTCAAAACATACATCAAGCCATTGCCCAACTTGGATTGTTTTAAAGTTTTGTTTTCCTAAAGCTTGATAAAGGCCTGATTGCAGAAATACACCAAGCCATTGCCCAACTTGGCCTAAGAAGAAATCATGGACGAAAGGACTCGAGAAGCACTCATAGCACATCTTCCTTATCTAATTCAGATTCTAATAATGCAGGTTCTTATTTGAAGAGTCAGTTCCTCAAGTTTATCATAAAATACCTCCGAAAGATGATTTCAAAGAAGTGAAGATTGAACCACCAGATTTTGATGGAAGTTTGAATCCGAATGTATATGTGGAATGGATTCGTTCTATTGAGCGAATTTTTGAAGATAAAGGCTAGGCCACTACTCAAGACTGGAAAAAGAGTCCACCGCAACTGAGATTGAAGGCTAAGCCACCCTCTCGATTGATAAAAGTCTCGCTTGTCTCACCACTAACCTTCTCACAGTTAGAAAAAGATAACAAGATTCAACAACAAGTTTTTAGAGAACTTGCAACTTCTTGAGTACTCATTCAACAACTCTGATGTTCTAAGTTACAAGTATTCTCTTTCAAAGAAGAGTTACAACACATCAGCATTAGTAGCCTACAACTTCCTAGGCTTATTACACACCTTCCTAAGCAACAATTTCCTAGGCTTATTATACAACTTTCTAGGCTATAACTTCCTAGGCTACAAATTTCGTTCATCTTCTCTAGCATCCACCAAGTTCGACTTTCATGTCTTCTTTTTTAAAAAAATAGAAGTACACACTTTGCAACATACTAGACTCATTAAGAAAGCCAACTAAACAAAATTTGGATGAATCTGACAGTCTGAACAATCTCCAGGAAAATGCAAATTTCTAATAATTCATTTGCACACCTTACTAACTTTTGCTCCTGCATCATACTCCTTTGATTGAAGAAGAAGACTTGCCCTCAAGTCTTGAGTATGCATTTTCCCAAACATGAATGATAAGCTTCCAATTGAGGAAGGAAATCACCAGCAATGTACTTCTTGTCAAAACAAGTTCATATGGGTTCTCAGCCTTGAATGTTTTTACAGCATACAAGCAACCATTTCGAAATTCTCCACCATGTGAAGTATGGAACGTGGTTTTCTAGATTCAGAGTGAACCAACTTGATTCAAATGTCAGTTTACTCCCACATTATGGAATAGTAATCAAGTAACCAAAGGTGGTTTAGGTACGAGCTTGCGGTTGATGTTTCCTCTTGGTCCAAGAATGTTAGGACCCTTTTTCTGTATCACACATTTGTTGCAAGGCTTTGAGCTCACAAGAAGGAACCTTGATATAGGTTTGTTGAAATCATTGGGTGCTTCAACCTCATTTTCTTCGCCTGAACCTTCAAGCTTTAAAAGTGCTTCCGTAGCTTTTGGAATGGATATGTCATGCCTGTAACATAAGTAAAGCCTTAAGGAAGGAATGAAGCTGGAAGAATTATGCATTCCCCTTAGGTTGGGGATTGCTCTCAAAGTTGGCACTTGTGCAATCTAAATTGTGATTGTTGTTATCCATCCAAGCGGCTTCTTTATCCATCTCAAATTGAAACGCTTTCTTGAGGTCACGAGTTGTTGCCACAACTTCAGATTCAACAAATTTGTCTTTACTAAAAAATAGTTTGTTTTATAGTTGCTTCTTCTTTTTTTGCATTGCACATCCAAATTTTGACCAACAACAAATTCTTCAATCGAAGATTCTTCCTTATCGTTTGCTATGGTTTCCTCACCAATATTTTTCTCATCATAAATGGGCTCTCATAGATCTTTAGAAACTTCTTTGTCAAAATACTCAATTGAATTCAAAGATGCCATTCATGATGCTCATTATCATCTTTTGGAGAAGAAAAGTCATCTTTAGAGAAATCACTCTCAATGAAATTTGGAGGCTTGCTTGCTGGAGTAGATCTTTTATCCCTGAGCCTTTTCAGTTTGATCCAAGACTTGAAATTCCTCTTGCCTTTTAGTTTTCTCTCCATCTTTAAGTTTTCAAACCAGAAGGACGCATACTTTTTGAGCTTGAGGCTTGCAACTTTGAAGCATTTCACGTCATTATGGCCTTCATATTCAAAAATTTGCTCAATAGAACAAATCCTTTCCAAATGTACATTTGAATTCAAACTTCCATCAAACTCAAGAGGTTCAACTTTCACATCTTTGAAATCATCTTTCGAAGTCCTTTTATGATAAACTTAAGGAACTGACTCATCAGATTAAGAACCTACATCGTTAGAATCTGAATTAGATAAGGAAGAGGTGCCATGAGTGCTTCTCGAGTCTCTCCTTCGTCCATGATTTCTTCTTAGGCCAAGTAGGACAATGGCTTGGTGTATTTCTGTAACATGGCCTCTTAATTCAGTAAGATCCCTATCGTGCCTCAAATCATGATTTTGCTTAAGAGTCGTGTTTCTGGGGATATCATCCATGTTTTAGGCTTGAATAGTGTTTAGGCTAGAAGGAAATCGTGTTTTGGCTGAATGGAGAAAGTAAGATAACAACAAAGAGATAAACAGATGTGTTTAAGCTTTGATACTAAGTTGATGCGTGATGGACAAAGGAATGTATAGAGTTTAGAATTGAAGTATAAAATGAAAGGATTTATATTTGAGATGAAGGCTAGGCCACCACTCAAGACCGGGAAAGGAGTCCACCACAACTGAGATTAAAGGCTGAGCCACCATTAATTCGGGTTGAATCTTTTTTGGTCTCTAATCGAATGTATTTTGAATACAATATACTGAGTATTTCTGCATTTTTTTGTATTTTTCATGCGAAGATCTCGATCTCATGATTCCAACGACTATTTATTTGTTAAAAATACGGAGATACGTCGCCAGCTCAATCTGCAGCCACATGGTAGCATTGAGTGATTCCCGCTAGCGAACGGCGCAGGAAAGGACGACGCGGCCGAATCTCCGTCGGCGATCCAACCGCGGAGCAGCGCTCTCGAGGATGCGGATTTGCGGTGGGGAGACGTGGCCAGACCGTCGGATCCCGATCGGCAGATCGACTTCCAGCCTAGCCACGTGGCTAGATCTTGGAGGCCCTCGTCTCGATCCAACGGCTATTACTCATTCCGATGCGGATTCGGATTCTGCAAACGAAGCGGACGAGGCTCCCTTTGGGGTTACTGGCGTGATCAAAGCCAAGACCGCCCAATCGGACTCCAGACCAAGCGAAGCGAATGAAGGCGGATCCGGAAAGGGCAGCGTGGCGTGATCCGCCCGATCTCTATTCAACGGCGTGGAACGATCCCCTTATCGAAGTCGTGGGTTTAAAGCGGGCTGCTCTTGGAGGACACGTATTAAATCCTGCACGCATCGGAGGGCTGTGGTTTGCTCCGACAGCGGATTTGAACCCGCTGCCTATTGGCGGCTCTACTGAATTTTTTCTCTTCCATGGTTAATTTTCATACACGGAGATGTGGGCATGCTTGAATTGAATATGATCTGAGTAAAAATTATTCATGATGCAATCCGAGGACGTATCGTGACCCGAGAGGGCACTTGTGCGTATTTTCTTCATGCAATCGTTATTATACGTGGTTACTCTTTGGCACGTTTTTATGCGCTTTATCGCCACACTTTCCGACGTTCTCATGCCCTAGCCGGATGAAACATTGAGTTATAGAAAAGATATTAATAGTCATTGATTGCACATACCCTAATGAAATCACAACCAACACATACTCTCCATATTAGTACCCTAATATCGAATTCACCGTAATTATCGTAGGACTTTCTTTTATTATTTTAAACCATCGACTCCATTAATTTTATATCTGATGGGTGGTTGTTTATTATCGTTTTAGTACTCTTTATAAACTGAAGTTCGTGGTTTTACAGGTCAGTTGTCCCGTGGATACGATACCTGGACTCACCAGGATTATTACTTGTTCGATCTCCTATACTTGGGAGTAGCGCTCACGCATTTTGAGACGAGTCAACCATCTCAATTGATAAAGGTCTCACTTGTCTCACCACTAACCTTTCCATAGTTAGATAAAGATAACAAGATTCAACAAGTTTATAGATAACTTGCTACTTCTTGAGTTCTCATTCAACAACTCTGGTTTTCTAAGTTACAAGGATTCTCTTTTAAAGAAGAGTTATAACACATCAGCATTTAGTAGCCTACAACTTCTAGGTGTAATTACACAACTTCCTAGGCTACAACTTACTAGTCTAATTACACATCTTCCTAGGCTACAACTTCCTAGACTACAAATTTCATCCATCTTCTCTAGCAGCCACCAAGTTTGACTTTCATGTCTTCTTTTGGAAACAAATAACTGAAATAAACACTTTGCAACATACTGGACTCATTAAGAAAACCAACTAAGCAAATGTTGAATGAATCTGGTAGCCTGAACAATCTCCAGGAAAATGCAAATTTCTAATGATTCATTTGCACACCTTATTAACTTTGCTCCATCATCAACTATCCATGAGATATGCACATTTTTATTCACTAAGCACAATCAATATCCATGATTATCTCCTTTCATTATTCATGAAAGTTTCTTTGACTTAGATGTTTCTAAGTCCCATCAAATCAACATGTTTGATAAATATTCATGCTGAAATATCCTTCGTCAATGGATCAACAATTATATCACTTGTCGAAATATAAGTGACATGACTTCTTTCTTTTTCACCATATCATGAATATAATGATACTATATCTCAATATGCCTTCCTTTTGAACTATTTGCACCTGATGGCTGCTTGATTATCACTGTACATCTCAATGATCCATCTATCAAATTGAGATCCAAATACATCAGGAACTGTCATATTCCGGCCGCATGAGTAGCAGCCATACTACCTGCTATATATTCAGCTTCTTGTGTGTACCTTACTACCCCAAGAAATATACACCACCAAAGATGAACAAATGTCATGAAGTGGATTTTCGGTCATCTTTATCCCCTCCAAAATCTGCATCGGAGTAACAAGAACCTCGAGCAAATCTACTTGACAACCCAACTTATGATGCACCGTACTCTTCAGATATTATAAAATATTCTTAACAGCCTCCTAGGGAGCTGGACCAGGATTACTTTGATATCTACTCACCAGACTCAACATATGCCAAGTCTGGTCTAATACACAATATTGCATACATTAAACCTTCAATATCATAAGCATATGGAACACTTAGCAGTTTTTGTCCTGCTCCAGGACATTGCTCTTTACATAACCGCTTCCCCATAACCAATATTGTGGGTACCTGATGGCAATTCTGCATTCCAAACTTTCTCGGTATTGTATGCAAAAACAGTTCTCAAACTTAACATTCTAGACTCCTTATCTATATGGATCTTTATACCAAGAATATATTATGCATGTCAAATGTACATCTCAAATTCACTACAAAATGATGAATTGGTCTTATTTAACACTTTAATGTCATTCCAGCAAGCAAAATATCATCCACATACAAAGATAATATTGTAAAACTGCTCCCACTTTTCATGACATACACGTAATGATCTAATTTGTTTACAATGAAACCAAGTTAGATAACAGTATTGTGAAATTTAATATACCACTATCAAGATGATTGTTTCAAACCATATAATGATTTTTTTTAATTTATACACTTATGTTCTTGTCCTTCAACTTGAAATCACTCATGTTGATTCATGTATATTACCTCTTTCAGCTCTCTGTTGAGGAATACATTCTTGACATCCATTTAGAAAAGTTCCAAATTAGGGTGCGCAGCAATTGCTAAGATTATCCTTATGGATGCAAACTTAGCAACCAGAGAATAAGTCTCATCATAATCAATACCTGATTTCTGAATAAATCCCTTGGTAACTAATCGGATCTTGAATGTATGCATCAACTTGATATTTCTTCTTGAACACACATTTCCAACGTATGGACTTCATCTCTTCTGGTAAGTCGCATAGCCCCTACATTGTTTCTCTCTATTGAGTCAAAGTACCTTGTAAAGCCATTAAGCCATTAATCTGATTCAGATGATTTCATTGCATCTATATAATTCAAGGGATTAGCATGCTCATCTATATCAATGTCTACTGAGAAACAAGATGGTTCATATGAATATAAATAATAATCATCCATCGATACAGGTGTTGTTCTGTGTCTTTTGTTGTCATTAAGGTTTACAGGTTTGGACAGGTTCAACTTGTTGATTTTCCATAGGCATATTCTCATTTACAGGCTCATCTTTCATAATTGGATGATTTATTTCATCCACTATGTCCATGTCATCATTGGAAACATCATCATAGTCCAATAACAGTAACATATTTTCTTGGACTTGTTTCATTTCCACTATATTTTCTTAAAAATACAATCTCTACTTTCAATGACTCCTTTTCTTCATGGAAGAACATGTACCCTTTAGATCTTTCAGAATAGCCTATAAATATAAACTTTAAGATTTTGAGATCCGGTATATCTCTAACCTGATATGGAAAGAAAACATGTGCCATGCAACCCCATTTCTTCAAATGACTCAAATTAGGTTTGCATCCATTCTATATCTCACACGGTATTGACTCAACTGATTTTGTGAGAATTCTGTTCAGAACATAATTAACAGTCAATAAAGCTTCTCCCCAAAAATCCTTAGAAAGACCAGAATGTGATAACATACATCTTACTGCATTTATTCATGTTCTATTCTTCCTTTCAGCCATATCATTATGTTATGACGTATAAGGCATAGTAGTATGCTTCCTTATATCGTATTGAATACAGTATTCCTCAAATTCCTTTGAGTTGAATTCCTCATATCTCTCAGTTCTTAACATCTTTATATACCTTTTAAGTTTTCTTTCTACTTCCACCTTGTATCTTTTAAAATATTCAAAAGCTTCAGACTTTTTATTTAAAATATACAAAAAATATACTTGGAATAATCATCTATAAATGTTATAAAATGGTCCTTATTTCCACGTGTCACTATTCTCAATAGTCCACAAATGTCCAAATGAATTAATTCCAACAGTTAATTAGCCATTTGACCTTCTAAGAATGATTTCCTGATATTTTTTAGTAAGGCAATTTTCAAAGTGTAATGTCCTTCCACCTGACAATTCTGGTAGTAAATCCATCTTAATAATTTGACATATCTTATTGTTATCAGGATGTCCTAATCTCATATGCTTGAGAGCATAATCATACAAATGACGCAAGAAATAATGCAAATCAGAATCTTTATTTCCAATATCAGATTTTACAACAGAAAGATAGAACAAATTATATTCAGGCACAAACTTGCCCATAACAAATACTTTCTTGTCTTTCCTAATAGACACTCTATTGTTGTAAAATCTAACCATAAGACCTTTCTTCAGCAAAGCCGCTACAGAGATCAGGTTACGTCTTGTGCTAGGTGCATAAAACACATCTTTGAGGATCATTATGCTATTCCCAAGATCCAATCTGTATGAACCAATACCTTCCATGTATAGGTATTGTTCCACATATAAATCCTCTGATCTCCTTTCTTTAGTTCCTGGAAGTCGACAATCCCTTCTTTCGTCATTACTACGTGTCAAGTTATCCCGAATCAATCCACCATCCTTCAACATCATTAGCCACAGTGTTACATTCAATAATGCCAATAAACTCTTGCTTACCAGATCCTCCTTGTTCTGAGCATTTAGAATAGCTATTATTCTTTTGCCTGAGGACAGTTGGCCATGAAGTGACCAAATTTCCTGCATATGTAACATGATCCAAGAAGTTCTTTCTTACTACAAGCTTGGTGCTGGCTAGTTTCCTTGAAGGATGGCTTCACATTTCCAAGACACGGGTTCCCTTAACCTTTCGACATTGAGCAACATTAGCTTCTTCTTCTTACACATGTTCACATCCGAGCCCTTCCTCCTAGCTAGAAGGTCGTGTTCCATTGCCAACTAAACTGGAAAGTCAGTAACATGCTTAATGGTTTCATTTAGCCTAAGCATTGTGGTAGCCATATCTAATGAAAGTGGTAAACTATTTAGTATAGTTTTCACCTACAGCTTTTAAGGAATTTTAGTTCATGCAGTAGCTAGGTTCTTAACCGTGAAAATCATTTGGTTTACATGTTCGGTGACACCTTCTTGCATACGGCATGCGTTATACATATGCATCAGGATTTGTATGTTCACCTCCGAAGTGGTGCCATACTTCTCTTAACAGCCTGCCACATTTCCTTGGTAGTACTACAGTTCTCGAATACCTTTACAAGGCTGTCGTCCATGAACATGAACATAATGCTTTTAGCCTTATTGTCATTGATGTTCCACTAGTGAAACTCTCTTTTCTGATGATCAATGGGATTTTCCGCGAGAGTATGAGTAGATTTCTCAAGACATTATCTAGATTGTCATGTATATGTTTGTACTTTATTTTTCTGTGCCACATATCATAGTTGAAACCATTCAGGTGTTCTATTTTAGTTAGTTTCGATACAATCAAGTTACCAGCCATTTAACAACAGCTGATTTATAAAACAAATAGTAAGGTTTAGGCAAAGAGAATAAATTTAAGTCTTTTGTTTCTTATGTGTGAATATAAGATATTAAAAATTGAAATTGAAATTAAAAATTAAAACAAAAATTTTAAAAATAAAATGTAAATTAAAAATTTAAACTGCTATTTTAAAATGTTGAACCTGCAATTAAAATTTAAAACAGCAAAATTAAAAATTGAAACTACAATTTAAATTACTTTTAAAAATTAAAAATACAATTTTAAAAACTAAATCTGTAATTTAAAAAATACAAACTACAACCAAAATATGAAACTGTAGTTTTAAAATTGAATCTATAAATTAAAATTTACAAACTGTAACTAAAATTTAAAACTGTAATTTTGAAATCGAATCTGTAAATTTAAAATTACAAACGGAAATTAAAAATTTAAATTTATAATTTATAATTTTGAATATATAATTATAAAAATGTAAATAAATTTTTCAACAACGTAACTGTAAAAGTTCGTTTTCTTTTAATTTAATTAATGATGTAACAAACTTTATTATGTTTTGAGATCTATGCAGAAACATAACTATATGTGACAACGACTAATTCATTTTTTAATTAATGTGGTGTGTGTCAAAATTTATTAGGTTTATGTTATGAAGGGGGCAATCCATGCAAATATAATAAATTGGAATATTAAAATTAAATTAAATGAGGAACCTGATTGTAGATTGGCTGATCGGAACGAATGTGCTGCAGTTTGATGTACGGACGTGATGAAGATCGTGCAAATGCGTTGAATTGGAGCAAGGAGCGATGGGTGCACTACTACAAAAAGGACCTTTAATAGCGCACCTTTAATAGCGCTTGCCAATTATAAGCGCTGTTAATTAGAGGCACATATAATAGACAGCGCTTCTTTTTGCAAGCGCTGTTAAAGGTCGGAGAATAGACAGCGCTTCTTTCTGCAAGCGCTGTTAAAGGTCGGATAATAGACAGCGCTTCTTTCTGCAAGCGCTGTTTATTAGAGGCACACATAATAGACAGCGCTTCTTTTTTGCAAGCGCTGTTAAAGGTCAGATAATAGACAGCGCTTCTTTTTGCAAGCGCTGTTATAGGTTTAATAATAGACAGCATTTGTCTTTTTGCCAGCGCTATTATAGGTTTGACAATAGACAGCGTTTGTGTATTTGCAAGTGCTGTTATAGATCAAAGAGCTCAAAAAATTTTGCAAGGGCGGGCTTCCCAAATGTTTCCCCCCATCGATCGTTTTCGTTCGCCCTCCTGTCCCCAGACCCTAGCTTCTCTGCTTCTCCCATCGTAGATCAAGCATTCTTTCAAAAACCCCATAATTCAATTCTACTCCATCACCCTCAATCATTCCTTCAAAAACATTCTGTTCTCTCTTTTCGATTCATTTATCTTCTATTTCAATGGAGAACGCCAAAGAGAACGCCGCCGTCGGTAAGACCACCAGCGTAAACCCTTATCCTAGCACTAACCCTAACCCTATCGTTACCTCAGAACCCGAATCTGTACCGGAGGTCGCGAACCCGAAAACCAGTGCGAATCCGCCGTCGAGAACGCCGTTCACGAGCCTTGGCCAGGTCGACACCGACCTCGCCCTCGCTCGTGCTCTGCAAGAGCAGGTAAAATTAGGGTTAGGGGTTGGATTCATTGGGATATTTCTTAATGTTTGGTATTTTTTTGATGGTGTTGATCTGGGTTGAATTGGTTGCCGGAGAGGGCTTACATGATGCTGAGAATGGATGGTGCATTCTGTAAGTCACAGTTCAAAGTTCTTTTTACTCTGATTTTGTAAATTACCATTATATCATATATGTATATGATATTTTGCCAACTGATATGGGCGTCTTTTCCAGCTAACCTTTGTACTGAAATCGAGCCACACGAACAAAATGTGTAAAAAATATGAATATGTGTTAATTTTTTCTTTATTTTGTTACGATGTTTGGTTGCTTATTTGTTGAGAGCAGTAGAAACAAAGATAGATTATTCAGTGAAAGGAAGTGACTTTCAGATAAGTTCTAAAAATTATTCAGATAATTTTGGGGCTAATTTTTAGAACACTACCGTTTATGTTTTACCATTGGAATATTGTCTTGAAATTTGATCAAAGTAACACAATACTATTTAGAATTTTAATTTTTTCAAATTAGTCCTCTAAATCTTTGCAAGATGGATTCGTTTTTTGAAATGTTATTTAAAGAATGAGTTTATTTTTTTGAAACGGTCGATAGAGTTGCCGATTTTTGTAATTATTTTCAAATCAAGAGTTATAATATGTTTATAATTTTATTCTTGGGATGTACGTTGAATTATCAGGTGAGAAAACTTCCAGCTATATTCCATGCTTTCAGGATCCACAAGGCAGGCAATGCTTTTAGGTTGATATGTGAACTTTGAATTGGTTGAAGAGACAGACCTCCTCGAGCCTATGATAGTAAACACAGCAATCATTTTCTAAAATAATAGATAATGCATATGATACACACATGATCTTCTGATGATGAACTAAATACTCCAGTTAATGTTCAATGCTAAAAATCCGTCGTCAACTTCCATTGTCACTTCATTTGTTCTGTTTGGCATGATTTTTATGGACATGGTTTTTTTTGCTTGGTAAAGGCTTCAATTGGCCTTATTACATTGGGAAAAAACATGATTTTAGTCCATCCCCGACGAAGGCATTGATTTTGAGTTTCCAACATGAATATATACATTCACAAGGAAACATATTTCAACATGAAAGAACTGATTTTACCAATATAGAACTTGTCATGTTAACAGTTGAGCAAATGTGTCAGCATTTCTCCTTTTTCTACACTGGGTTCATCTAGATGATATTCTCAGTCTATACTCACCTAGCAATTAAAGGACACTCATGTTCTCCACTCCTGTTCTCTTTTGCGATGCTGGGAGTGCTATCTATTTTTCTTGTTTTCAACATGTGCATGCTGTTCTCTTTCAACATGTACTAGTTCTCTTTTGCTATGCTGGGAGTGCTATCTATTTTTCTAGTTTTCAACATGTGCTTGCTTTGTCATGTAGAGGATCTGAATTTGGTTATGTTTAGTGTTCATTGGGGGGGTTGTATAGCGTGGAGAACATGTTAGACATTCTCAGGTGAGCTGAATGTTCATTGTTTTAAAATCCCATGCTTTAACATCTTTCTCTAGTTAAGTTATGAATTATCATTATTCGTACATGAAGCCAGTGTATGAATGTTTTGAAATAAATATTGATCTACGATAGGATCTTGAGTCACATTTATTTTTGAAACAGACATTGATCCGATCTAAGGACTTTAAATTATTCTGATCTGAATGTAACGTGTGAACATGTGATGTGAAGTAAACAGCAGGATATCAATTACAAATAATAACCCCTTTTCAAGCATTATGTGTATATTTTTATTTTCTTACTTGGTGATGTTTGAGCTGAGAAAGTTCATGTGGATCCTTTCTCATGGTCTATGGTTCCATTGCATGACTGGTAGGAACCAAACTGTTATATCTTTTGGATTACATTGTCACTTTTATTTTATATATGCTGTCTTAAGCTGGTTTTAGTAACATGTCATCTATTTGTCGGAAAATTTGCATATTCTTTATTGCCATGCATATATAGATTTGCTAATTAATCATCCTCCGCAAACTTGAATCCAGTTCTATACATGCTAGCTTTACATGTGGCATGTGACTAGAACTAAGTCTGTTTTTCACAAGTATCTAGAAATGTTGCTACATGGGACAACACATTTAGGTTGACATGAACTAGGATGTGACAACCTGGTGTCACAGCAGCTGAGCGCCAAGGTAGACTGCCACCTTTTAATTGCCTCAATGTTAGCAATTCAAATTGGTAATGGATGCCATACTTCTTTCTTATTAATCTATAGGCCATGGTATTGTATGATGCATTGTTATCAAAAGGCAACATGAAATATATAGTGGCTGTGTTGTTGCATTTTCATTTAAATTGCCTGATTCTAAGATAAAATTGTGAACATAGTGCATGAAACCTCATATGTAGAAACAAATATGACCAGAGTCTTGCGGGCTTATTATTGGCCTAAAGAAAGAATCAAATTGATTCACCTCCCGAATCTCCACCATCTTTATGGCTCTACGATATGCGTTATTATATGTACTGTCAAGAAACCGAAACGATCTATGTGTATATTCTCAGCCTAAAATGAACTGAAGGTTTGTTGTGATTCTTGGACTAGAGTAGTTTGAACTTTGAATTAGGCTCACCCCAGATTCTCAGCCTAGTTTGTACTACATCTTTTTCGGTTTATACAAAGTTTCTTTTTCGTTTTCTTGATTTCCACTGTAACTGATATGGTGTAAATTGATGTTGTTGGATGTGATTTTTTGATCCCACTCATTTATCAATATATCACATAATCAAATTACTATTTAACCTGTGTGCTAAAGTTGATGTAGACACTGGTGTTTGCTGTGCTTCAAGTAAAAATATTGGCTGAAAATAACCCGTGCAGTTCAAGTAAAAATATAGGCATGAAACACAGCACGAAACATAGCATGATCATTAGCCATGGCCCCTATAAATTTTGGGCACTCAAGGACACTAGCACTTGTGTTCGGCTCAACCGGCAAACGAGTTCGTACTGAGAGATGAGAGGGATGGAGATGCATGCAGTTGATGTAAGAGAGAACTCAAGGGCAGCTGCAGTTAAAGAAACAGAAGAAAATAAAGACAGCAAGGACCAGGTGCCTCTCTCTCTCTCTCAGAATCAACTTGTTAACATAATTGCAACAGGGACCAGGGTGGAAGAAGTTCCTGGGATATGTTGGGCCTGGGTTTCTTGTGTCATTGACATATCTTGATCCTGGCAACTGTAATCTTTTCACTTCCCCTTTCCTTTTCTTTTTTTAATCTCTAGCTAAAACAAGATGTCAAACTAACCAACTATTATTGAAATCATGAACAGTGGAGACTGATTTGCAAGCAGGAGCCAATCACAAATATGAGGTAATTTATGTTAAGGAAACATGACAGCCTTTGTAGTTGTTAACATCAAAGAGCCGCTGACATTCTTGAGATACACAATTTGCAGCTATTATGGGTCGTACTCGTCTGCTTAATTTTTGCTCTGATCATTCAATCCCTGGCAGCAAATCTCGGTGTAACTACAGGTAATTAGCTTCAAGAATTACAAGGCTGTGAGTTATGCATATTCTGTTCTTGTTTGTCTCCAATGTTAGCTTCATTCAGGAAAGCATCTTGCCGAACTTTGCAAGATTGAGTACCCAGTGTATGTAAAATACTGCCTGTGGCTGCTCGCCGAGCTTGCGGTCATCGCAGCAGATATCCCTGAAGGTTAGGCCCTTTCTCTCCCTCTCTCTGGTCCGATTGCAGAGAAATTTTGATTTATGTATGCATGAACATGTTTGCGTTTTTAACTGCAGTGATAGGAACAACTTTTGCTCTCAACATATTATTCCACATTCCAGTATGGAATGGGGTGCTTATCACCGGGCTGAGCACCCTTCTACTCTTGGGATTGCAAAGATACGGGGTAATTCCTTTGGTTTGAACTCCGAAATCAAGATTTTAAGTTTGATGCCTTGAAAATGCACCATCAGAAACATATATAGTTTCCACCATTTACCTCATTTTGATAGTGTCAGAGATGCAGGTGCACATATCCTAAACAGTTGCTTGCATATGGATAACTACACTTATGATTATCTGCACAGGTGCAGAAGTTTCGTGCTGTGTGTCACTCTCAGAGATAATACAAATCCACCTGAGGTGGGAAACCTGAGTATGTAACTTGAATAGTCCCTTTTTATATCTTATCTGATGCTCATGCTTGGTTAGTGTTGATGGGAGAAATTTGCTTTTTATGCGTCAATGTTGAACAATTCGAGGCAGTACATGAATTTAAAAGAACTGTCAAGGTGAGACTGGTTGCTGAGTGTTGTATTCATTGTGTCCGCGTTTTCTCTCTCTTACACATGTGACTCCCGCCTTAGAAATCTTTGTGACCATTGAATTTACAGGTAAAAAGTGTGCTTTTTATTGATCTCCAGTTAGAATCAAGCCATGTTAATGGGTCTGGCTGTCACTGCTTGGATACAATTATTCCCCCTTCAAAGATAAGAGAAGACTCGAGGAGCATTCCAAGTTCCAAGTCTTCCCATTCTATGGCCATACATTTTTTGCGTGCTGGGAACAAGAATCCGAGCAGCTTAGTTCTAACTGGAGATCATCCTGTTAGGCTGTCTTAAAGGTGTTGTTCTAACCAGTAGAACCATATTCCAGAGGATGAAGAATTACACAGTTAGTTCAAACATCTTTATTCTAGTTTCTCAATTATCCCATCAAATATTCTAATTCTCTGTCTATTTATTATTATTATTTACTTGGTTTTCATCTATACAGATCTATGCAGTCTCCATTACTATACGAATCGTGGTTAACCTGAAAAATTGTTGGCGTGTCTGCAAAGGCAGAGTATTATACTTGCATGATTGATCCTCTGGGAAGAGCAAGACGATTGGCGGATGCACGAGATCTTATGAGGGAGATGCCGATGGAAGCAGATGCCAGCAAGTGGGGTGCTTTATTAGGTGCGAGCAGAATACACAAGAACAACAAATTAGGAGAAGAGGCAGCAGAAAAGATTTTTGAGATGGAACCCGCTCTGGAATGTATATACTGCTGTCGAAAAATCTATTGTTCAAGTAGTGATTTAATGGATAATGACTGATAAGGTTTATAAGCGATAATGTTTCTTATTTGTATTACGGTTCATCTTCCAATATCAATGAACATTGTCTAATTTATGTGATTGTTGAATAAAAGCAATTTAATTTGATTGTTTCTTGTAATGATTTTTTTTTGTAATTTAATGTTATTGGTGGTTTATTTAAGCATTTTGAACATTAAATGGATCTATTTAAATATAAAACGTAGGGAGAAACAATAAAATGAACTAAAACAAGCGCTGTTTATCTGGGACCTTTAACAGCGCTTCTTTAATACAAGCGCTGTTAAAGGTCAACCTTTAACAGCGCTTGCACTAACAAGCGCTGTTAAAGGCCCCCCTTTAACAGCGCTTGCACTAACAAGCGCTGTTAAAGGGGGGCCTTTAACAGCGCTTGCACTAACAAGCGCTGTTAAAGGCCCCCCTTTAACAGCGCTTGCACAAACAAGCGCTGTTAAAGGCCCCCCTTTAACAGCGCTTGCACTAACAAGCGCTGTTAAAGGGGGGCCTTTAACAGCGCTTGCACAAACAAGCGCTGTTAAAGGCCCCCCTTTAACAGCGCTTGCACAAACAAGCGCTGTTAAAGGGGGGCATTTAACAGCGCTTGCTCAAACAAGCGCTGTTAAAGGTTCCCCTTTAACAGCGCTTGCTCAAACAAGCGCTGTTAAAGGCCACCCTTTAACAGCGCTTGCTCAAACAAGCGCTGTTAAAGGCCACCCTTTAACAGCGCTTGTAAAGCGCTATTAAAACCAGCCCCCCTTTAGCAGCGGCAAGATAGAAAGCGCTTGTAAAGCGCTATTAAAGACCTTATTTAAGCGCTGTTAAAGGTCCATTTTGTAGTAGTGGTGAGTTGTCGATGGGTTCTTGGGAAATAACTGTGATTTGCACTTTTCTCAGAACCGCATTAACTCGTGGGCTCGATGGCGCGGGAATAGATACAGCGTGAACCACACAATTGGAGGTGGGAAAGAGAGAGAGTTGAACTGTTGTGTGCCGTGTGGAAGGCCGCTCGGTGCGTCGCTCGGTGCGGTCATGGAAAAATGTGTGGAACCACATAGGGCACGTAAGCTCTGGA
Source organism: Scilla litardierei (assembly GCA_030789695.1). Classification (NCBI taxonomy): domain Eukaryota; kingdom Viridiplantae; phylum Streptophyta; class Magnoliopsida; order Asparagales; family Asparagaceae; genus Scilla; species Scilla litardierei. The sequence continues at coordinate 768,491,979 of CM061142.1, read as the reverse complement.
GTTTGGCGCGCTGCTGTGAGCATAGGATTTCGGTGGATCTAACGCATGCGCTGCAATTAAAAAACTGAGTGCTATATACACTGTGCGGTGTATATTGAGGTGGGTGCCAAATAAAAAACTTTGCCTGGTGCTATTTCACTCGTTTGGTGTAAGTTTTACGCACCGTTGGTATCGTTGAAAAGATTATGATACCAATTTGGTGGCTTTTCTTTGGCGTTTTCATCGAGTAAATCCTGCCTTATTCGAACGGCCAAAATCTGACATGAAAACAACAAAGAAAAGCCACTAAATTGGTAGCAATGGCTTTTAGTCTTCATAAGCTTTCCAACTATACTAACGACGCGTAAAACGGACATCAACCGAAGGAAATATATCTAGTCAAATATATTTATTATTTGGCACTCAACCCAATATACACCGCATGGTGTATATAGCACACCTTTAAAAACTTCGGGTTCTGGCCCAAATCCCATCTGATGCTTAAGCCAGTGGATGACTAAGATGGAGATCGGTGCAGCTTGGTCTGACCTAAAGGGAGGTCATCCGATCACTATCTCGCCGAGCTGTGGAAGAAGAAATATAAGGAGTGGAAGGAGATAATGGAGTGTTAGAGTACCTGAGTGATTAGTATCTCTGGAGATTGTCACATGGCTTATCATTGTGGAGACTTCTTATAGATGATGGGTCCTCCGCCTGTCATTAGCTGAACGATCTTGCCTTTATGATGGCATCATTATCATCCCTAAAAGGGGATAATGGTTGCCCCATTTACTCTCAGCGTTACCAACAAAATCGCTAATGTTCAGGAGCTCAAATGGACGAATCAGCTGTCACTTTGATTGGGCAAGTAGTTCACCTCCCATATGGGCCTCTGGGCTATTTAGATGAGGCGAGGCATCCCTCTTGGACTTCTTTATTCGAATGAAATGCTTTTCCCCACCAAGTGGGCTGACCCCCCAATGTAGTAACAATGGCCCCCATCTCTCGAGCTTAGACGAGGCGATAGTTGAGGTTGAGTGATGTGACTTCTTATTAATTGGGCATGCAGTCCAAACAGGAGTTTTGATTATGTCCGCCAAAATTCTCGTTCTTTTGATTTGGTTGTTGCAATGGTGCAAGGCCGAAGGTTTTAGTGCTCTCGGATGTCGACATGTGCCCTCATTTGAACGACAAAGTTTGATCATAATAATGGCCCCGGTATACGTATGAAACGAGATGGGGAGCAGTAGGCTCTTCTGTTATCGTTTCTGAAAAACCTTGTCTCTGCTTTTGCCTTCCTTGCTCATCCTCAGTGCTAGGTAAGGTAGCCTTCTCTCTTGCTCGTGCTTTTCTTGGTTCCTTCCTTCTATAGATTTAAGTTTTGGATGTTAAGGATCAGAGATGTTCTATAGCTTAAAGTACCGGAAATTTCTCAATCACCAATGTATAGCCTGGTTCCTGGCAAGGGTAAGAGTTTGCTTATGGAGCCAGAGATTCCCATTTTGCGAGCTGATAACTCATCTAAGGCACCCCTATAGATCTTGAATTTGGTTCTCAAACTTTTGTTTTCCTTGACTGATAAGATCCAAACTGATTACATTTAGTCCCACTATGGGTATCTGATCCCCGAGGTGAACGAGAGGATCTGTTTTCCTAAGAAAGGAGATGTCAGTGTCTATATCAAGGCCTTCCAGTATGGTTTTCGTTTTCCTCTTTACCCCTTCACCCTTGAGGTTTTGCATTTTCTTGAACTTTTCCTTTGTCAGCTTGCACCCAGCAACATGTCTTCTGTAGTTAGTTTCACCATGCTTTGTCTGTTGCACAAGATAAAACCGATAATTCCACCCTTCTGCTTTTTCTTCCAAGTTCAATCTGACCCTTAGGGTGTGTATATATCAGTGCCCGGAAGATCATGAATCTCATTTGGGATCTCCCTAGTTCATCTTATGATTGGGAAGACGCTTTTGTTTTCATCACCTTCCCAAGCGCATCAACATTTCTTACTCATTAGGGTAGCCTCAACCTTTCGGCTTCTGCAGAACTGAGGCTTTCTGTCATTGAGGCTAAGGTGACCAAGCTTCTATTGAACCTCCCACAGAAAGAGAGGTCAATCAGCAGATTATTGAACATCTACTTGTTGAAGAGTGTCTTGTGAAGACCCGGTAATATTACAATTTGGACTCCGCCTTCTTAATTGATCACCTTAATTCCTTTTTTCTTTGTAGAGATGGTTGGCCAAGAATGTGATGATCTGGTCCCAGAGATGCGGAAGCTCCTTCGAACGAAGCTTAAGGAGTCGATGGGTAGCTCGTATGCTTGCTCATCATCCCCTTCTAAGTAGAGGTCATCCAAGGGAGCTGGGAAGTCGACCCCAGCCACTGGAAACTTGGGCAAGACCCCATCCCCGATCATCAAAAACATAGTCACAGGCCCAATCCCTGCAATTGAGGGCCCAGCTTCGGTTATGGGGGGTTTGAGCTCAAGGTTTAAGGAATCAACAAAGAGAAAGAGAACCCACCCATTGGTTGAATTAGGGTGTATGGAAGGGAGGAAGAAGAAGAAGAGGTGATAACTTCGATCCTTCTGCCAAGTGATGCTGATGCGGACAAGGCTCGAGCTCTTCTAATTCAAATAGTGACACACAGTGCGACTTCAGAGATGTCAGTGCCACCCCCTGGATCAAGCACTTATGAGGCTACCTGGTTATGGGGAGACCTTGCCCCTCCAATGCCATTGGTTGGGGTGATCCCCTCTGAGTATGAAGGGAATTTGCTGGAGAATAAGCTGATGTCGACTCCTCCAGAACGTTCCAAGGGAGAGCTCCACAAGTCCACCTTTCTTGTAGGGGTGAGGAGTCAGCTCTCTTGGACTGGGAGACTGTTGCCTGGCTTGTAGAGAACACCGTCCTTTCGCGTGATCATTTTGTCCTGCGACAGGTCGACCACGAGAGGCTGGCCAGCTTCATGGTCTGGCATAGTCATCAGGTTAGTAGTCTTCCTCGATCTTCAACTTTTGTGAGGTTTTTAGGTCTGACTTCCTATATAGTGTAGGTATCTGTGGTAGCTGAGGAGCCGTGCCATCGTGTTATAGAGACGATAGGTAAAAAAAGTCAAGTTGGCCATGGAGCTTCATAGGGCGCTTGCTGCTGAAAAATCTCTGGAGGAGGGGAAGGCCGAGCTGCGGGCATCGTCTGACAAGGCTGTCGGGCTTGGATCCCAGGTTTCTGGGCTTGAATCTTGAGTGAAGGAGCTAGAGGAGGAGCTGACCAAGGAGAGATAGATATGAGCAACCGCTGAGTGGGATCGGATAGTTGTCGAGGATACCACCACTACAATGTCGCTCGTGAAGAGGGAAGCCAAATATCTGTGGAAGAAGGAAAAATCCAAACTTCTAACTCAACAAGACGATATGAGGAACCTTGACCCCTCAGAGGTTACCAAGGAGGTCGTGGCGAGGTATAAGGACAACCTTGCTTTCGAGATCGTTGACTTGTTTAAGACAACCCTCTCGATGTGACAAGGTAAAGCTCAGAGTAGATTCCTCAGGCAGGGAACTGTCTTTAGACAGTTGATGGTGATGCCTAAAAGAGAATTTGTCTGTGCTTCGGCCAAAGAAACTATAGCGGCACCTTCAAAGGGCCAACCGCCTGGCGTCGCTGCTCTATAAGCTCACTGTCATTGTATGTTCCCCTTAGTACAGGCCACCCCCCTTCTTATTCTATTAATGAAATTGACTCAAAGAATAATTTTTGGGCTTGATATGAAATACCGATAGATGAGTAAAACAATCATATGATTATTTTGAGTCGTCTTGGGTCGTCACGTCGTCTACATGCCCCCTCAATGGCTCGGCCCCATGCATTGGTGGGATGTAGAGCATGAGCTATTGTATAACGATGTATGACCTTAATCAGACAGTCTTATACCCTTACTTAGTAGAGTAGAAAGATCGTATAGCTAGCTCGGCCCACGAGGGAGTGTCTCCGATCATTTAGCCGAGTAACTTGCGAGGGTGTTGTTAGGTCATACTCGATCGTATAGCTAGCTCGGCCCGCAAGGAAATGGCCCCCTAATCTTGTAGCCGTGCAGCCCGGGAGGGTGCTGTTAGGTCATACTCGATCGTATAGCCAGCTCGGCCTGGAGGGAATGTGTCACGCCCCGCTCCCTAGGATACCCTGGAAGTACGAATCCATCCCAGATGTTTCCAGAGAGGCGAGGGTGATAAAGGAAGAGGGGAAAGATAGAGAGATAGTACAAAGGAGAACACAGGCCATTGCACGCGTGCTAGGATAATACACGTAATGCTCCACAGAAGTCAACACAAAACATAGAAAAGCCACTGAAACACAAGTACAATGAAGAACATATGAAGAATCATATACAACTCAATGCAAGTACGACATTATACAACATAATGTCCACTACATATCCAATGTCCAATTCAAGAACACTACACTAACCAACCCTCAATGGTAAACCCCCAAGGTACCACACCACAACTACATCTCACCCCAAAACCAATCCCAAGGAACAACTCACACGCTAATCTACCCAATGCCTCCAGCTCCAACTCCAAGTCTCCAAGGATCTCCAACTATATGTTACCTGTGGAAAGGGGGAGGACATGTCACAGCGTGCCCAGTAGGATATCCAATTCTTTGTAGTACATTATTCAACAATGGTATGCATGCTACAAGATATGATATAATGATATAATGGAATGAACATAAAAGTTTACACGAAAGCTACAATGGGTGACATGATATGGCACATGCAAATGAAACATAATGTAAACAAAAAGACAAGGAAATAAATACATTTACACAACTTAAATAAAATTGCTAAATGGCATTAGGTTGTTACAATTTGCATTTAGGCATGGTTATGGAATTGTAGTGTCATGCCTAGGTGGGGCATGGGGTCAAGATGGCATGGCTTCATATTTATATCATTTCTTTCATTTTCATTTCATAACAAGGGTCATGCATCTATGTGCCATGACTGCCATCATATCCATATCATCTCATCAAACCATATCATATAAATCTATGCCCGCATGCCTCCATTACCCACAAATGCATAGCACTACAATCCCAACCAAGTTTACATAATTCAAAGGCCCATTTCCAAAGTGTACATCTTTTCCATCATTTCCTCTATGCCTAGGCCTCCCTCCTCGTCTCCTTTAGCCCATAAACCCTACTTTTCATTCCTAATTAGAATAAATCCAAGCTTGCTTCAAGAGAGAAGAAAGTAGAGAAGAAAAGAAAGAGAATGAGAGAAGGAAAACAAGCTTCTTTAGGTAGGAATCTAACTTGAATTTGGAATTCTATTTAAGGGTTCTTGCTATCATGTTTTTATACCATGTTGTACTCAATATGTAGTCGTGATAGTCAAATTTATGTGGCATGATTCAATTTCATGGTGAAATTCCTTGTTGAGAAGCTAAAATCACTCCTCGAAATTCCTAGAAAAACCATCCACTTGAAATTCTAAAATTCTGTAGTATGTTATTACTTGTATTATGGCCAATATAGATAGAAGGAAATTCAGAAATTTTATACTGAAAGGATTAGATAGTTATCTACAACTTTCATGTTTGAAGTTTTTCAAAATTCGAACTGCAATTAGGCCTAAACTGGAGCTATTTCCAGAGTATCAGATTCTACCAGGTTTTACACCCTTTCACTAACTGACTATATCCCCTACTATAGATATCCAAACTCTGCAAAATTAGACATTTTGAATATCTACACTTCAAGAACTACAACTTTCATTGTTTAGGAAAAATCTAAATCTGACTGCAATAGGGAGAAATGCGTTGATGAAGTTGTCATATTTTCTGAATTTAAACAAATTTACTATGACTTAGTGTACATGCCACTATAATTAGCACACACCTCTTGATATTTTTTATATTTGATATCTGATAGTAATATCTTGAGATCTACAACTTTCATTTAGGAAGTTTTCCCAAATTCTTATTAGAATTGTAATTAATTAGCTGCTATTGATGAGTTATGCCATGATGTTCTTATTTTGCATGCAATTGTATTACTCTTGTCATGGTTGTTGCCATCACTCTTATTATTATTAATTGTCATTGCAGTTACATGAATGCATGTTTATTTGGGTTATTTGGATTATTTGTCAATGAATTTATATTCGTGTTTCTTACGCTTACCATGTGTTTGTAAAGATGCCCAAGTGAAGGCAAACACTAGTAACCCGAGAAATGTACATGTATATGTGTAGGCCTTGGGCCAAGTTGTGAATCGGTGAAGTTGGAGACATGGATGGCATGGGTAACTATTATACGTGGATGTGTGATGTGATACGATGTCATTCATGTCACGTGAGTGCATGACCCAGGTTGCTATGTAATGAGGCTATGACTGAGGGCATGGCACTTAAGTGCATGACCCATGTTGATGAAAGAAAAATTACTTAACATGTACCATGCCATCATGATTCCTATAATAGAACTTATAATGTTTAATTGATGTTTTGGAATGTCTCAATCCCCTCCAAAAGGGGGTGAGCTGCTAAAACTGGGGTTTGGGGGAAATTTGAGTAAAGTGTGGATATAAGGCCTAGACAATGAAGGTGGGGAGAAGAAGATGTGATATGTGATGATTATTCTCACTCGCCTTTACAGTGAGTGATGGTTACTTGGCACTTATGATGATGTGGCTTGGATGTGGAGAGGTGCATGTGGATATCCTCACTCTCGCTACCGTCTAGGGAAGAGGCGGAGAGGCTCGGTGTTCAGTGCATGTGTCCACTGCACCGTTTGCCATACTCACCCCAATCTGGGGCCCGTGAGACAGGTCCCTTAACGGAGCGAGGTGAGAGGCCCAGCGCACAGTGCCTGTGTCCACTGCGTCGAGTGTAGTTTTCCACCCCAAATCCACGGGACGAGTTCCATGTCCTTGTATCACATGGTTTACGCAGGTTTCCAACTAATTAAATTAATAAACAAGAGGTATACATGTTACTGGTTCCGCTTGCAGTACTTCCCTCTTCCCTTTACCTGCTTTGCTTGTGACATTGTGTTATATATCTGACACACAAAACACAATATTTGGCATATGGCCGAATTTAAGGGGAGCATGTCTCCACATTGTTTTTATTTGCACTTTGAGGCATTTTCACAATTACTTGGTGTGCATAATTCTCATGGCCACAAAAAGTAACAACGACAACTCTAATAGCAATCACAATATGGCATATCATAAAGAGAAGCAATAATGACAAACATATATCACCATGGCATGTGAATCTATAATATGAAGTAAATATGTCAATTTTATCATGTAAAAGTGATTATTGCACCATATGAACAGTATACTACAAAGTAGTTGGATTCCTACCTTTCAAGATGCAACTTTCTTTCCTTATTTGCCACCTTTTAAGCCTCCTCCCTAAATGATCCACTCCTTTTCCTTGAATTCCTCTCCTTTAATTCCTCCTTCCTTTATTTCTTATCCTTCCTCTTAATTGCCATTGCATGGCATGCTAAGTTGGAAAGAATTTAAGAGGGAATGAGAGGGGCTCGGCCAAAATGGGGCAAGGGTTGATTAGGCCTAGGCATGAATGAGAGAAGAAAGAAAGAAAGAAAGAGAGTGGAGGGGTAAGCATGATTAAAGGCTAAGGCATTAAAGGAAAATATCTAATATCTAGAACCCTCCTTAGTTCTATCTAAAAGATAAGCATGCATCACTTTAAATGACTAAAATACCCTCATCCAAGATACCCTTCATCTTCTAGGTATTTACAAGAAAGCCATGCTATGAAATTACCCCTCTACTTGGGTAAATAATTACATCACATGCCACCACCCTATCCCCATTCACACTTACCCTCTACCCACATGCATACCCACACATCCATACACACTCATTAATGTACACACTTACACCCATACTACATCTACACAATAGAGATACATATATACAACACACACACACAAACACACACACACACACACATAATGCACTTAGATGTACACACATACATATAACTACACACATATAAATACATAGTCCACTAGAAGATCCATACAACCATGACAAAATCACACACACCCATACACACATCCATCTATACATACACACTACTACACAAGCACGTGTATCACATACATACACATACTCTACACCAATCCATATACATCCACACTATTCACACATGTACATACACATACACCTAGTCCATAGCTACACATGATTTTTCATCCAAAATATACACCAAGACATACTTACACACGTAGACACAAATAACCCACACACATAGATACGGACATATATGCTACAATAGAGTATATACAATCGTATATATACAAACATATACAACTATAGTAGACTATATGGTATAGCACGACCTGGGGTATGACAGAGTGGCCCCACATCGTATAGCCGAGCAGCCCGCGAGGGCGCTGTTAAGTCATCTTCGATCGTATAGCTAGCTCGGCCCGCGAGGGAGGGCCCCCCGATCGTATAGCCGAGCAACCCACAAGGGCACTGTTAGGTCATCCGTGATCGTATAGCTTGCTCGGCCCGTGAGGTATGTTCCCCTTGATCGTATAACTGAGCAGACCGTGAGGGCACTATTAGGTCATCTGTGATCTATAGCTAGCTCGGCTCGTGAGGGTTGGGCCTCTCCCGATCGTATAGCCGAACAGCTTGTGAGGGCACTGTTAGGTCATCTCCAATCGTATAGCTAGATCGACCCGTGAGGGAGTGGCCCCCTGATCATATAGCCAAGCAGCCCGCTAGGGAATTCACTAAGACATTGTGTTAACATGCATACTTTCAGGTAAACAGCGGGATATGCGCAATTAATTCTCACTTGGACTACATTCATTAAAGGTTTATTTGCTCTGTAAAATGTAATCGAAATAACATGAAACCGAAGAAACGAAGAAGTCAGGTTCGCTTTGTTTACTTGTCCTTTATTGATAGTACTTCTGCAAGTGCTCTGCATTCCAGAGATGGATGAGCTCTCGATCGTCCATGGTGGAGAGCCAGTACGTTGCAGGATTGAGGACATTGATGTCCTTATTATTGGAAACTCACAACTCCTCATATGGTTTTGATGATACAAACATATTATGTTATATGTACTAACTTTATCTATGCAGAAATTATAGCACAATCAACTAAGACAATCATCAAGTATACAAGTTGCAAGAAGCATCCACTACAAGACGAAGCATATCGATGATATTTTGTATTTTGTAAAAAGAGATGTAATTTTTATTTTCTCTTGCATATACTTAGAATGTAAAAGCCTTGATGATGATGTCCTTAGTCGTTTAGGGTCCGTCTTCAAAAAACAAGTCAAAATTCCAATTAGTCGACCAATCCCTAGTGTTAGTCGACTAATTAAATATTAAAATATTCAGAAAATTCTGAAACTTTGTCAGACCTATTTTAGAGTCTCTAGGATCATTTTTCTACAAATTTCTAAGTTTCAGATTTTTTATCGACTAATAGATTCTGTTAGTCTACCAGTCATTTTTTAAATCAGTTATTTTAACTGATTTATTACTTAAATATTATATTTAATTATTGGAAGTTAGAACTGCCACAAACGGCTAGTTCTTGACAGTTTATAGTCGTTTACATCAGTTATTTTCAGTTTTCAGAAGTTATTTTCTGAAAAGACACCTCAACAACCAAAATCATAGTCAGCAGCCCAATTAGTCGATAGTCCATAACATTAGTCGACTAATTTGAACAAAAATTTCTCAGAATTTTTTGAGAATTTAGGCAGTTGTCCAACGTTCAAAAACTAACTTTTTGGCTATAAATAGACCCCTAAACCCCGGTCTAAAAATCACGAAAATTCGCACACACTCTCTTTTCTTAAGTTTACTTTCTCTCTCTTGAAAGTAAGTGATTTTCTGATTTTCATATAGAAACATCTATAGAAATTCTTCCTCCATAGAAAGTCCAATCTTCAAATTTGTTCTACCACAAGTTTTCATCCAGAACCTTGAAGATTCAATCACCTTCCTTGCGTTATAATTCCAACATTATCAAGGCTATAAGTGATATTGTTTCATAATCTTTCTTTACTTTATTTGGTGAATCTCTTGTTGAGAAGGTTGTACAAGTTTACGACACGGGAAGTGTTGGCATCTTTGTATGTTGATTTCTTGCATGGAGCAAGTGTTATAGTGGATTCAAATTTCTACATGATAGAGGACTGGATGTAGGATCACAAGGATCCGAACCAGGATAAATATATGTGTATGCATTTGGAATTTTCTAGTTGTGTTCATTTACTTCCGCACTCTAATTGCAATTTTTTGTTTACTTTTAATTTTGCAATATCCTCGTGATATACACTATTCACCCCCATCTTGTGTATTTGTTGTGCCATGAGATCCAACACGTATACGATCCATCTCACTTGTTAGCGAGCTTGCCCTGGCGAGCGGTTTTTGCCGAAAAAGCAGCTTCCCTTAAGACTAGGTTGCCCACACAAAAGCTCTGTCCATTGACATTTGAATTATAGTATCGAGCCACATAGTGCTTCTGCCTTATGGTGATTGTGAGAGTTCGGTCTCTTATTTCGTCGATGAACTCCAAGTTCAGCTTGAGGCCTTCTGAATTTTTCTCCTCATCGAAATGCCAGAGGCAGATTGACTCCTCTCTGACCTCCACGGGAATGACCGCCTCTGCTTCAAAGGTGAGCATGAAAGGTGCCTCTCTTGTGGAATCCTTATAGGTCGTCATGTATGACCAAAGCTTCCCAGGGACCTCGTTTGGCCACGTACATTTGGCATCTCCGATTTTTTTTTGCGTAATGGCTCTAGGATGCACTTAGTGGCTGCTTCTGCTAAATCGTTGGATTGGGGGTGAGCTACAGAATCGAAGTGCAATTGGATCTTCCATTCTAAATAGAATTCCTTGAAGCCAGCATTGTCAAATTCCGTCCCATTATCTGTCACTATGGATCGGGGGACAACAAATCGTAAGATAATTTATCTCCAAATGAAGCCTTTGACGCTCTCCCAAGTGATGCTGGCCAGGGATTCGGCTTCAATCCACGTAGTGAAATAATTTATAGCCACGATTAAGAACTTTTGCTGCTCACTGGCCCAAGTGAAGGGGCCAAGAATGTCCAATTCCCATTTGGAAAATGGAACTGGGCTAATAGTTGGAAACAGGTCAGCATGAGGGGCCAAGCTGTGTTTTATAAACTTTGGCACACTGTGCATTTTCACACATACTCGGTTGCATCTCCGACCATAGTCGGCCAATAATAACCTTGTTTCATAGCCTTGAGGGCCAACGTCCTTCCCCCATAATGTATCGCAAAGGCCTTTGTGGATCTCTCAGATGACATAGTCAGCCTCTTGTGGAGTTAAACATTTGAGGTAAGGGAGAGCATCAAACCTGGAACAATGCCTTCGATAGAGTGAGCCCTCATGTAACACGTATCTGAGAGCCATCCTCTCCAACTTCCTAGCCTCGGTTCGGTTGGTTGGTGTATCTCCCGTGTGGAGGTACTTGATAATTGGATCCATCTAGGTTGGCTTTTGGTCAATGCTTAGTAGCTCCTCTTCATGTGTCATGTGGTTCGAGAGGATCTCGACATAGATAGCTTGTCCCAAATCAGCCAGTGATGATGACTGTGATGAATCTTGGCGTGCCCAAATTTAGATAGCTCGAAGATTTTGTGATCGCGGTATGTGATGAATTTTGGTGTACCCAAATTTAGATAGCTCAGCCTATGCGACCCTCAGGTAGTTTTTCATCATCTCATCTCGAGCTTCATAATCTACTTGTAGCTGGTTGATGATCAAGATGGAGTCAATGTATATGTGAACCATCCGTGCCCCCAGAGCACGGGTCAACCTGAGGCCATTGATGGTAACCTCATATTCCGCCACATTGTTGGTTGCCGGAAAGTTGAATCAAAAAGTATACTCCACAATGTTTCCTTCGGAGATTTGAACAATGATGCATGCTCCGCTGCCCGACCTAGTTGCTGACCCATCCACCTAAATAATCCACATCCCTTCTCATTTCATTGCGGGTGCTATTAGGTCACCATCAATCAAGGAAGTTGAGGGAAGGTCGGTTGCCGAGTTAACAACCATTTCTCCAACCGAGGGCTCACATAGGATTTGCACTCCACAATGAAGTTCGGCAATGCATGTCCTTTGATGGTCGTCTTGGGCTTGTAATAGATGTCAAACTCACTCAGCTCGATACCCCAATTTAGCCTCCTGCCTAAACGCTCTAATTTCTTCAAGTTTTGTTCCAAGGGAGTATCCGTCGGCACTAGAATGGTGTGAGCTTGAAAATATGGCCGGAGCCTCCTTGCTAACAAACCGAGTGTGTAAGCCAACTTCTCTATCCGACTATAACTAATTTTGCAACCTCTCAGTATTTGGCTGGTATAATAGATCGGTAGGTGCACTCTAGATTCCTTTTTGACCAGGGCCGAGCTAACTGCCTTATAGGTAGCTGCCAGGTAGCTACTCAACGGGTCCCCTTCATTGGGTTTTGTCAGAAGTTGGGGCTGCGAAGATAGTCTTTAAGCTCAAAGAAAGCTTGGGTACAATCTTCATCCCATTCAATAACATTCCTTTCGCCTTTGGGTTGGGCTATGACCTTTCTCAATACTTTGAAGAAAGGGAGGGATTTCTCTGTCGATTTGGACAAAAAACTCCTGATGGATGCGATCTGTCCATTCAATCTCTAAAGTTTCTGGATGGTGTTGGGCTCCTCCATGTTAATTAGTGCCGCAATTTTGTAAGGGTTGACCTCAATCCCTCGGCCTGTGATCATGAAACCAAGGAATTTTCCCGATCGGACACCAAAGGTACACTTAGAAGGGTTCAATCGGAGGTTGTGCATTCGAATCTCCTCAAAAGTCTCTAAGAAGTCGGCGATATGATCTGCTTAGCTCTTCGATTTGACCAACATGTCGTCAACGTACACTTCCAGATTTCTACCAATCTGATAGTTGAAGACCTTGTTCACCATTATGTGGTAGGTCGCTCCAGCATTCTTCAATCTGAAGGGCATTTTCTTGTAGTAGAAAGTCCCTCGATCTGTAATGAAGGATGTCTTTTCTTCGTCTTCGGGAGCCATCTGGATTTGGTTGTAACTAGAGAATGTATCCATGAAGCTCAGGAGCTCGTATCTCGAGGCATTGTCAACAACATGGTCAATCCGACGCAAGGGGTAGCTGCCTTTAGGACATGCCTTATTGAGGTCGGTGAAGTTCACATAGATCCTCCATTTACCGCTTGCTTTCTTCACCATTACAACGTTAGCCAATCATTTTGGATATCGGACCTCTCTGATGAAGCCGGCCTTTAATAATCATTCTACTTCTTCTATGGTTGCCTTCATCTTTTCACCATCAATGTTCCTCTTCTGCTGCTTCATAGGTTTGAAGGTTGGATCGACGTGCAACTCCTAAGCGATCACCTCGGGATCGATGAATGGCATGTCGTCTGAAGACAAAGCAAAAACATCGGTGTTGGCTCTTAAGAAGATGATCAGCTTTTCCTTTAGGTCGGGAGGAAGTCTCGACCCACTGGAAATTGTCTTTCCTTCTTCGTCCAACACCGGGATCAACTCTATCTCTTCCACTGGGGCAGGTCGTTGGTTAACGAAGTAGTCCCTGTTATTGAGAAGGTCCACCGGACATATGTGTTTCGTCCCTTGAATCTTGGTAGACATGAGGTAGCACGACTTAGAATGGACTTGGTTCCATTTCACCATTCCGACCCCTTGAGGAGTCTGGAACTCGATCATTTAGTAGAAAGTGGAGACCACCGCTTCTACCGAGTTAAAGAGTGGACGACCTATGATCCGGTTGTAAGCCGAATTGATTCATACCACTATGAATCTAGTCATGCGGGTAACCTGGTATGGGTACTCTCCGAGTGTGACTGATAACGTGATCATGCCTACAACGTGGCATGCCCAGTGAAGCCGATGAGGGGGGCTAAACATTTTTCTAATTCAAACGATTCAAGCCTCATCTTCTCCAACGTGGTCATGAAGAGCACGTCGCACGAACTACCCGTGTCGACGAGCAATCGCCTTACCTCTACCGTGCCGATGATGACGATGATGATGATGGCATCATCATGCAACAACGCGATGCCCTCCAGATCTTCGTCTTAAAAAGAAATCGAGGGTGTAACGTCCCTCGGTCGTTTCTGCCCCACAGTTGCGGTCATCATCCTCCCAGCATACAAACTTCAAGAGAAGGTGGGCAACCCGTTTGATATTGGTCCGCCTGATATCATGTCAATGGCATCGGTATTGGGCGGAGTCAGGTTATCCTTATTAAAGAGGACGAGCATCTGCCATCCTGGATTGGTGGGGTGAGTCGACATCGTCAATGTTACGTAGAGACATGGATGTTGGCTCTGGTTCCCACAGACGGCGCCAACTATTAACGTGTAAATCCGTCCACGGTGAGTTGAATGCAGACGAGGACGCCTTCAGTGACGTGGCTCTCTGTCAGCTCAAGAATGGGACCCGAGGAAGGGCGTTACTGGGTCAATGAGAGCTAGGACCGAGCTGTTGCGTTGAAGCCCGGCCTAACTCTGTCTTCATATGTCTACAACACAGATAAATCGTCGGGGGGGGTCGGATCTGGGTTCCGACTCAAATCTCCTCTGATGCTTAAGTCAATGGATGACTAAGATGGAGCTCGGGGCAGCTTGGTCGGACCTAAGGAGAGGTCGTCCAATCATTGTTTCGCCAAGCTATGTAGGAAGAAATATATAGGGAGGAAGGAAACAGTTGAGTGTCAAAGTGCCTGATTATTATCTCTGGAGATTGTCCATGTCTTATCGTTATAGAGACTTCTTATAGGTGATGGTTCCTCTACCTACCGTTAGCTGATGACAGCCTTGCCTTTATGATGGCATCATTATTGTCCTCGAAAAAGGAGATACCGGACGTCCCATTTACTCTCGCCATTACCAACAGAATCGCTAATGTTTAGGAGCTCAAACGGACGGACGCCGGTCCCATTTACTCATTACCAACAGAATCGCTAATGTTCAGGAGCTCAAACGGACGGATAAGCTGTCACTTTGATCGGACAAGTAGTTAACTGCCCATATGAGCCTATGGGCTGAGGCAAGGCATCACTCTTGGACTTCTTTATTCGAATGAAAAGCTTTTCCCCGCCAAGTGGGCCCCGCCAAGTGGGCCGGTCCAATGTAGTACCATGAAAAGCTTTTCCCCGCCAAGTGGGCCGGTCCAATGTAGTACCAGGTCGGGTTTCAGTTTATTGGACCATTTTAGGCCAAACCCATTTACAAAAAGCATCAATCACAAAATCAAATATAATTAATCAGTTCTGGTACAAGGAATGTCATCCTTAAATTCAGCAATTAGCTCTGAGAAAACAAATGTTCAATACAGCTATAGGAAAGCAATATGAAAACTATTACTTTTTTTGTTTTTTGTTTTTTTTGTTGTTTTTGTATATTAACATCAAAATTGAAATCATATACACGTACATTAATACAGCCAGGGGAGATCTATGCATCATGCGGAGGCGGGATCCAAGTAGTCACCGACCATTTCCACACACAATAGAATTCTCAAACTGAAGTGGGGCATCAGAACATCAGGCAAAGGTGGGAGCTAAACACTCATCAACCATTTCTACAAGATTCGGATTCTCCAATGCAGCTGCTACGCGTTCTTTGTCGTTCAATTGCTTGTTCACTGCCCAATACAAAACAGATTTGATATGAAGAACATCAACGGATAAGAAATAGTGCGGTTTCAACGGAAATACAGATGATATGAAACATACCAGCAGCTTCGGTCGCATGAGTCCCAGGAGCAACCCTGATATCCACCTACAATTATGAAACAACCCACCATAACATGAAAATGAGACCAATACGAGTTGAGAAGGGGAAAAAAGGTTTTTAGTGGATAGTTTGGATATGTTTATTGGTGGACTGGCTTTTTTTTTGTGACTGGGGTTCTTTGTTTTATTGTGTTGTTTTGTCATAATCTGATTCTTTTCAATGTGTAATTCAATGTTTTAAGTATTTTCTATATTATTTTTTCTCTTGTTGGGGCCAAGAACAACAGGGCTTCACTTGATGGTGGAGGCGTGCGTAGGATTTCGAGTGATGGGTTATTAGAAACCGAATGAGAGCATGCTTGTTAATGAGCAATATTTCCAAAAAATAAAGTCTAGATTATCCAATGCCCCAAGTCCATTGACTAGCCGGTTTTTCGATAGGGAAAGAAAGGTGGAAGTTGCCTAGGAAAGATGGATAGTAACTGCTTCTTAATATCAATTTCTCGGCCTCGTAATCGAAAGCAGATCCTTTCACTTTCATCACAATTGCCTTGCCAAATCGCACCACATGTTCCGCAATTGCTTCAGCAGCATAGTATGCTGAGAAATACGGACCTAGCTTTTCTTTACCCCATCACTCTTTCCTTTTTGTGCCCCACATCCCTGCCATGCATCCACATTGGAACGCAAAAAGTGACGACACTTAGTTCTACTCCTTCCATTTATACTCCAAACACTATTGCTATAATATTTACTACCTTGATCACTTCAAGACAAACTGATCTTAAGAAGAACACTATGTACTCCTCAATATCTCATACGATCAACTTGCTATTGGTATGTAACAGCGTCTAACCCTACCCCACCTTTCACTAACTCAAAGTGATAGGGCTTCCATGGATCTATAACTAGATTCTCCCTATTATATTGCTAAAGGTAGATTGGAGATAAACATTCTTCTTTTAGGCCGTGAAAATTGAGGTGTCAGCATAGCTAGTTGCACTGGTAGGTCTCTAGACTAAACCTCCAACCCAAACTCATCTACCTAGGACGCCAGAACCCTTTTATAATAGAAAGTGTATTAATAGAAAGTGTATTTCCCGGTGACATCTCCATTGATAGCTTTTGATCAGAGGAGTGTGTGAGAGGCTTGCGAATCTCCCCTTCTCGTTAAGGTAAAATGGTGATCTTCTCCCAAGTGGATAGCGGTAAAAACAGCTATAAATGGTGCCTTTGTTCCCTCTGAAATGCTTCTGGCTTTCTACCGCACTTCCTCCCTTATTGAATGTGGATACCATATATGAGGTTCGGGAAGGCTTGGTTCCCTGGAAGTGACTAGTCCTGGTTAAAGTTAAGTCAGATAGAAAGCTCTGAATCGCAAGCTGCACAAGAAGAGATTGCTGGTATGGGCAGCCCTTTTTTGAAGGACACGATGTGTTCTTTAAGCATCATCATAAGTGGGTACGAGAATAGTGTCTTGTCTACTTTTGGTGTGAATGGTCACCGTTTCAAACAAAAATATAAAGCAAGATTCAGTAGTCAGTTATAGAGACCATCAGTGCAAGCCTCCCAAAGTGGCAGTCCTCTCTCTTTCTCGGTCACCTCCCCAATAAAGAATGACCAAAGCGACTATGGCGTAGCAAGCAGTGAATTGGTACACAGTCAAAATAGTAGGCTTAGGCAAGTCGAATATGGTCGATAATGGCATTTTAGTAGACATGTAACACATGTTAAACATGGTCAATGGGTGAGTATGATAAATAAGTGGTAGTTCCTTTTCTAGAGGATTGAAGAATGGTATGTAAGAAGAAGCCCATTTTTAAAGGTGGAAAGGGTTATGTTTTGGTGCCAAATATCAGCCCATTTAGCGAAAAATGTTTGCCTGCTGTACACACTTCTGGCATTTCCTGTAAATTCCAATATGAACACTGATTCATTCCGTTCTATATATTGAAAAGCTTATGCAATGTATATCAAGTGAGTTTCAGGTCGAACGGAGGACGAAAGGTCAACATATGTGCAAAACAGGGCTTGCACGGCCGTGCGTATCAGATGGGCTAGTGTCAAAGTGCCAAAGTGACACGGTCGTGCCACAATTGCGTACGAATGGCTATCTTCTGACACGGTCGTGCAGACTGCCACACGGCCGTGTCACAATTACGAAAATTGTGAAGAATCCACCAGTCACTTGACACGGCTGTGTAGATTGCTACACGACCGTGCAACATTTGCAAAAGTTCAGAAGAAGATATTGATCACTTGACACAGCCATGCAGATTAACACACGGTCGTGCCATATATGCTGAATTCTTGAATAGCGTAGATTTGACCCGTTTGACCAGTCAAACGTCCAGGATTGACTTCCATGGATTTAAAGGAGTTTAAATCGATTATGAAGACCACTCTATTGGTGTTTCCAATTAAAAGAGATTTAATTAAATCAAAAGATTTAGATTGGAGATTTGGAGCTATAATTAAAGAGTAAAAATTCTAATTGAAAAGACATTCTTATCCTATATAAAAGAGAGAGCCATCCCTTGAAAAAATAGTGGATCCTAGCCGAAATTCCAGATATCCATCCTCCTTGCTAGCCGACTTCATCTTCTCCATCCAAGCTTCAAGCGTTGATCAAGGAAGAAGATGAAAAAGAAGATTTGCAGACATGAAACTGGAAAGTTGATATCTTTCTCTACAGAGGTCAATCATCTCAATATGATCTACACCACAGTGATATTTTTCTGAATTTATTCTCTGTAATTATTCAGTGAGATAATATTTGGTGAGATTGTATTTTTAGAATAGCTGCACTCAGGAGCTATCTTTGAGCGTTATTTTTTCGAACGATATTTTGTACAGTTTGATCACCACCTGGAAGTGTGATTAAGATGTGCTTTTTTGTTATAAAAGGAGTTTAAATCCTCCGGGAGATGTCGGAACAAAGTCAGGGAGACACTTGAGAATTTGTGATTGGTGTCATACTCTGATTATTGGGTTGTTTATTCGTGCTTCAATTTTTAATTTGTGCTATACACCCTATTCACCCCACCCACCCCATCTAAGGTGTTTTTTCAATTGGTATCAGAGCGGGATTTCTTTTGACTCAAAGTCTAGTGAAATTTCAATCCGATAGCACAAATTTCATATACTTATCCCAATGATCCTTATAACCAAAAAGAAGGTCAATCGTATCTACGATCACTTTTATTTGATGAAGCCGATTATAGATATTGGAAACAACAAATGTCCATCCACATTAAGGGTATTGATATAGCTTTATGGAGAATAGTTAGTGAGGGCTTTACCTTAGTAGAAAAACCTACACCGGAGCAACAGAATGAGAATGATCGATTAGAGAATCTATACGCTAAGGTCATGACCATCTTGTATTGAGGCCTTAATAAAAATAAATATAACCAGATTAGTTCTTGTTCGATAGCTAAGGATACTTGGACAAGGTTAGGAGTCATTCATGAGGGGACATCCGAAGTTAAAGAAGACACTCATATGTTATTGCAAAAGTATGAGAATTTTGTTATGCTTCCTAATGAAACTATTGATGCCATGTTCTCGTTTTGCAAATATTGTAAATCCATTGAAGGCGCTTGGAAAGGACATTCCAGAGAAAGACTTGGTTGGCAAAGTCTTATATTCCATATCTGGAGAATGGATTCAAAAGAGAACTGCAATTGAGGAAACACACGATTTGGCAACCATCACTTTCGAGCAACTCATGGAAAAGTTAATTGCATACGAAGTGCAAATGAAGATGATCAATGGGGAGGCGCCAAAGGATGAAAAGCCTCCAAAAGTTGAAAAGACCAATGGGGAGGCGCCAAAGGATGAAAAGCCTCCAAAGGTTGAAAAGACCAAAAAGAATGACCTTTCAAGGCAACAAAGTTCTTCAAGATTTAACGAATGAGTCAATGATGAAGACATTGCCCTTGTTGTCAAAAGTACCACCAACCTCCTACAAAACAATAAGAGGAAAACTGGAAACATGTGGGGTAGTAGGAAGAAAGAAGGAAATGATGAACAAGCTCAATTCCACGATGCTTTAGATATAATAAGCAAGGGCACTTGAAGGTTGATTGTGCTCATCTAAAGGACAAAGCAAAAGAAAAGCTTGTTGATGAAGGAAAGAAGACACCCAAGCGAGGAATCATTGCTACATGTGGCGATAGTGATGCGGAGGAACTTTTTGATGATGATGCTAAGGAGGACAATGGAACTTGATTCATGGCAGGAGGTGGAAAGGTAAACTCTAAACCACGAAAGTATATAATTTTGAAGAGAGCATATATATATATAAGTGAAGACATGTTTTCCAACATAAAGAATGCTTATGAATATCTAATTGAACTCTTTAAGGACATGGCACCTAAATTTGTTAAATTAAAAAAATTATGTGATTCCTTACAAGAGCAACTAGCTAGCATGAGATGTGTGAGAGATGAGTTATTTATCAAATGAAAAGAGCTAACAGAGATAATCGATAACATTAATGAAACTCAATTAGAAACCAAGATCTAAGAATTGGAAGATGCTACTAGGAAATTAGCTTAGGTTAGAGCTTGATCACTCCAATCAAGCTAAAGATTTAAAAGAGAAGCATTATCACTTTAAATTCTAATGATTCTGAAATTAAAATTCTAAATCAAAAGGTCTCTAACTATGAATTAAAATTAGAACTTGAAAAAAATCTATGAAAAAATGTTGCTACTGAATTAGAAATAAGTGAAAAAGAAAAAGCACGAGGCTAAGATTAGTGAGCTAGAAAGTGAAAACTAAAGTCTTCAGCATCATTTACTTCCGATGAATCAAAAAAATTCTTGGCACGATAATAAAAAATTCATTATTAGCCAAAGGAGTTTCGATGAAATGATAAATGGGCTTAATGATCAATCTAACAAACATAGTCTAAGATTTCAAAAGATCCAAAGAAAAAAACTTGAAAGACCATGAAAAAGAATTTTGTTAGAAACTCTCCATATTGCATGCATGACGATCATGTCTTCTACTAATGCACAAGATAATGTTACTTGTTTTTTATTGGAACAAAAAATGTCATATTATGTATGATTGCTTTGCACGATATTATCCTGAATATTTTATATAGGTTCCAAAGCAACGTACTAATAATTGTGGATCCAAGATATGGTTACCAAAAGATGCATCTTCATTTATATGTGCATTTTCAAACACAAATGATAACATTTGATACCTTGATAACGGTTGCTCCAATCACATGACGGCAATGAATCCCTGTTCACGTCGTTATCAAGGAAAGATGGAGGGACGATAGCTCTTGGAGATGGAAAGAAATGCAAAATCTTGAAAAAATGTAACATTGGTAAACATCCACTTGTCATTGAAAATATTAATCTTGTTAATGGTTTGGCACATAACTTGTTAAGTGTTGGGTCAACAATGTTCTATAGGCTTTAAGGTGCATTTCGAAAATGATGAATTACATATTTTAAAAGATGATGACATTCTTTTCAAAGGCACATCTTACAATAACATCTGTACTATCAAACTTAGTGATTCAAATAATCTAAAATGTTTAGTTGCATCACATGAGAGTTGAGACTAGTTGGCTATGGCATCGAAGATTAGGCCATGCCGACATGGATTTAATCTCAAAGCTAGCTCGTAAGAAACGTGTGAGAGGTTAAACTCAAATATGCTTTGCTAGGGATAAGATCTGTGATGCATGTCAACTAGGTAACAACATAAGAGTAGTTTCAACCTTAAAAACGTTGTTACTACTACAAAGCCATCGCAACTAATACATTTGAATTTATTCGGACCAACAAAGGTTACTAGTTTAGGTGGTATGCATTATTGCTTCGTCATTGTCGATGATTTTTCACAATTTACTTGGGTTTATTTTCTTACACAAACATGAAACTTTTGATATTTTTAAAATGCTTTGCAAAAAGGTTGAAAACGAAAAGGTTTTTCCGTCGTCAAAGTTAGAAATGATCATGGTGGTGAGTTTGTGAATGCTAGCTTTGATGCTTTTTGCTCTTCAAAAGGATAATTCTCATAATTTTTTTATCACAATGACATCTCAACAAAATGGTGTGGTAGAAAGGAAAAACCTTTCATTGCAAGAAATGGCTAGGATCAATGGATCATGATTCATGACTATAAATTGTCATTATATTTTTGGGCCGAAGCCATATATATTTCTTGTTACATTTTAGATCGTGTATCCATTAGACCCATTTTAAAGAAAACATTGTATGAGCATATAGAGAGTTGACTCCCAACTTACCCACCACATAGCAAATCTTATAAAGTATTCAATAAACGAACCCTTACCATCCAAGAAACCGTGCATGTGCAATTTGATGACAAAAGTGCTATTGGCGTATCTTCTAGTGTTGCATAGGGACAGACCCACGTAGGCGTTGCCCCCCCCCCCCCCCCCTCCCCCCCTCCACAAAAAAATTTTTACATGTCTGTATATATGGCAGCAACTCAGTAATGTTAAGTTAAGTTAAATAATTTAATCCACGGTCTCACAATTGTTTGTTGGTTTGTTGGTGGGCCGCTCCCTTCCAATGCTAAAGGTCATGGGTTCAATTCTTCATGGGCGCTCAAATTATTTAGATTTTCTTTTGAAGATGTGCCCCCTTTTTTCATGTTTTTAACTATAATATAATGGAGTTATCTACAACCTCATAATTGTTTGTTGGCTTGGAGGTGGGACGTTCCCTTCCCAAGCTAGAGGTCACGGGTTCCATCCTTCCAACGAGCTAAAAAAATTAGATTTTCTTTTGAAGCTATGCCCTTTTTTCATGTTTTTAACAATAATATAACGGAGTTCGCATCTAATTGAGAAAAGAAAAACGTCTAAACAAATACATCTTAGTTTAAGCTTAAATTCTTACACAAGTCATAGTAAAATAGAGAATTGTTTGACACACAAGTAAACATTGTGATTTCTAATTAGCGTTTTTAAATTGTCACGATTAACTTAATCTACCTAAAATGTTTAGTTACTAAACATGCTTTTCCCATTCCCTTAAATTTTTAAGATTAATTAATTCTTTACAAGTTCCAATGATTATATTTTTAATTTTTTGTTTTTTTTTGCAAATTAACGATGCAATCAGCCTTAGTTTCTCGTTCATGTCTCCGTTAATAAGTGAACGATTTTGTGTTTAATAAATGCATGGAAAATTTGCTACTTGTTTAAAGTAATTCAGTTTGAATCTTTGTAACTTATTTTCGTTCTCATACAATTAAAACTTGTTTTTGTTTTCGGCTTTTTTACTCAATCTCAAACACATGTTGCATGGGCCTGAGCAATGAATTTCAAATCTACGTTGTAGTTTACTTAGTCGCCTTTAATATACTTAAACGTAATGGAAAAATACCTCCTTTATCTATTTGAACTCGTCGACTTGAGCACTATCGCATCTATGTACTTTACGAATGCAGTTTGTACGCCTTCTTGCAACGCCCCCCTCCCCCCTCCCCGGTCATCTAATCCTGATTCCACCATTGGTGCTGCAGAATCTTCAGATATTGTAGGTGAATTGAAAGGATTGTAGATAAACACAAACAATTCCAATGAACAAGCAGACATTAATGATAGTGCACCAAGGGAGGAAGCGGAAGCTACATCATCACAAGGTCTTCCAAAGGATTGGCAATTTGCAAAGGATCATCCTAAAGACCAAATTATTGGAGACACTGCTGAAGGTATACACACTAGAAGTAACTTCAATATGATGATTAACTTTGCATTCATATCTATTTTAGAACCTACGAATGTTGATAGTGCTCTGGAAGATTCCTATTAGATTATAGCAATGCAGGAGGAATTGTTACAATTCGGGAGGAATCAAGTTTGAGAAGTTGTTCCCAAATCCAAACACCAAACAATCATATATACTAAATGGGTATTTAGAAACAAACTTGGCGAAATTGTAATGCGATTCGAAATCAAGCTAGATTAGTTGCCCAAGAATACAACCAAGATGAAAACTATGCTCCAGTTGCAAGATTGGAAGCAATTCAGATGCTTTTAGCATTTGCTAGTTTCATGAAATTCAAACTCTACCAAATAGATGTCAAAAGTGCTTTCTTGAATGTGGTTTTATCTGAGAAAGTCTATGTCAAACAACTTCATGGGTTTAATGACTCTATCCACCCGGATTATGTTTTCAAGCTTAAAAAAACTTTATAGTGGCTCAAACAAGCTCCTAGAGTTGGTATGAGCGACTTAGTAAGTTTTTGCTTGAAAATAATTTTTCCATGTGAAAGATAAAACTTTATTTTTTAAACATCAAAATAAAGAAATATTTGTGAAAGATAAAGCTCCTAAAGTTGGCACACTTTGTAGTAGTGTATATACACAGATCCATTTCTTGGTTAGGATTTTAAAAGAAATCTTGACGGTTTATTGGTTTTTCCTTGTTTTCTACATCAATCATGATTTTTTATAATACATATTGTGTTAATACCATATCGTCAGCTTTTCTTTTCTTGTTTCTATATATATATACACTCGGGTCTATGCTTTCTGCAATCCAGATCGGCAACACCCTCCAAATCATGTAATCCGCATTGATCTATGAAAGGTGTAGGGAATTGAGTAACACAAGCTCCAACTACTCCCATTGGAAATCCACGTTCATGGATTTCTACCAGGACTCGTGGATCGGGAGAAATACCAAAAAGCAGTATCGATGTCATGGATTCGCACAAAAAGCAACGATATCATGGATTCGCACAAAAAGCAGTATAATCGACTTACACACAAGTACTTTCCCCCAAAATGTTTCCCTATTTCCACCTAAGATAATATGTAATTTTTTTTGATCCATCGTAAAGCAGTAAACATGGGTCGTGAAACACGGGTACACCCACCCTAATCGCTTAACCCCGAACACATAGAAGCCATGTATCCATCGGAACCCTAAAAGCTGAAAATTAAAGAAAATTAAAAGGGGATATTTGGTAATGGGATTCAAACCCGAGCATCCACTGAGACAATGATAAAAACCAAACGAGATTTGAAATTTATTAGAATAAACAGAAATAAAATAAGATAAGTGATTACAATTTTCGGGGTAATCGCCCTCCCAAGACGTCGATTAATAGGAGACGTCCGCACCCTCCCTAGAACGAAGATCTATCTCTCCGATATATCAAAACAATCAATTTTCACATGCCTAGGGCCGGCCGGATATCCCCCTTATTTATAACAATCCAAATCAATGTCTAATTACCTAAATACCCTTACACTAATAAAATAACATCAAAAAAGGCCCAAAAGGCCGGATTTATCACTACTCCGCCCCCGAAAATCACATTGTCCTCAAGGTGGTGCATGAAGTCTTCGACGGTCTTACTCCAAGTGGGAGTCGTCTTCCACTCCGGCCTCTTCATCCTCCACTACATCCTTCTCCCCAACTATTAGCACTTGCAGCTTGCGCACCCCCACAATGATGCCCTGAGATGAACCTCTCATCACATCTGAAACACAGCTCTTTCTGCCTCTTCTCGCTCATCTCGACGTCAGTCATCCTCGTAAACTGACCCTCTGCTGGCGGTGTGCTGCTCTTCTACTCAATCTTCTCATTACTCGTCTGATCTGCCTGATCTGTTCCTGTAACCGCCATCGGCCCCTCTGTCGTTGCTGGAATTACACGCGGACCATGTCCACCCCTGGATCTCCTCTCCTCCATTTGGTGGTCCTCTACCATCTGTGTCATCTCCATAACCTCCACCAGCCTCTGAGGCTTGTATGGGCGAATACCTGAGCAAATAATGGGCTTCGGCCCCTTCATGAAAGTGCCCTCCAGTGACTCATCAGTGACCCCCCCTCGCACCCACCCCAAAAGGGCCGCAAATCTCTCTATGTAGTCCCTGACGGCTCCGTCCTGCCTAAGTGCGAACAACTGCTCATGGAGGTTCCCCATGTGAGGCTCCCGAAACCTCTCCAAGATGCGGTCCTTGATCTCCTTCCAACTGCGAAAAGGACGATGTTGTTCTCTCCACTGATACCACCCTAGAGCCTTCCCCTCCAGACATACTGTCGCCGCCTCTAACTTCTGGGCCTTAGTCATACGAGACACAGTAAAGAACCTCTCCGCCCTATAGATCTACGCATGTGGATCATCCCCCTCAAATATGGGCATGTTCGGCTTTTGTACTCTGCTATCACCCGAAAATGCCCCTGACATGTTCTACCTTCTGCATATCCGGGCTGATGATAATGCTGTCACCTCTCATGATGTGTCGCATGTCCCCTCGATGAGCCCCTCCCGCGATCTACATAGCCCCCTCGTGGACCTCCCCATCCAACATAGTCTACCCCCTCATCACCTCCTCCATAGGCCCCTCCGTAGGCACCTCCTACCTCATCTTCGTAGTTTCCGCCACCTCCTCCTTCACCATGATAAAACCGATCACCATGTGCATGTCCCGGATGGCCGCGGGGAGGCTGATAGTGATCCTCGTAGCCATGTCGCGCCCTAGGATGAGGATATGTTGATGTTCGGGCCTCATTGGAGTCGGAACCCCCCCCCCCCCGGCTACTGCCAGGGGTTCGCTGCGGGCTGCCGAGCCCCTGGCAGGCCCTGCCGGGGCTGTCGACGGCCCCTCCAGGGTGCTCGGCAGGGTCGACAGACCCTGCCGGTGCCCAGATTGGGCGGGGCGGCTGCCCCGCCCATATTTAGGGCCGGCCGCCCCCATGGTTAGCCTTGGAGTTCGGCCAGCTACCCTTGCTCTTATGTTGTCCTCCGACGAACTCCTCATCCTTTCATGGCTCTTCCTCATCGTCTTTGAAGTACTCGTCGGTGTCGGAAAGCATGCATTCATCAATATTCTCCAACTTTTCCTTCCCCCTTCACTAAAGGTGGCACTTTTTTTGAAGAACTAGGGTTCACGCCGTCTTTTCCATCCTTTCCGTAGGGATCGATAGTTGGAAGATGATTTGTGCGAGACCCTCATCTTGCTTGTCTTGCTTAGCCGCCAACCTCTCGTTGATCGGATCAACGGTGGCCGTCAACTTCGAAATTGCCTCGCCGTTTTCCGCTAAGGTTTTCTTCACGCCGTCAATCTTGCCATTGAATTTCTCCTACAAAGATTCAAATTTATCCTTGGATCTTGTCGACGCCGCCATGGATCGTTATTCGCTTTGATACCAAAATGATAGAAACCAAACGAGATCTAAAATTTATTAGAATAAACTGAAATTAAATAAGATATGTGATTACAATTTTAGGGGTAATCGCTCTCCAAAGACGTCGATTAATAGGGGACATCTGCACCCTCCCTAGAACGAAGATCTATCTCTCCAATATATCAAAACAATCAATTTTCACATGCCTAGGGCAGGCCGGCTATCCCCCTTATTAATAATAATCCAACTCAATGTCTAATTACCCAAATACCCCTACACTAATAAAATAACATTAAAAGGCCCAAAGGCCGGATCTATCAGACAGCCAGGTGATTCAACCACTAGGGTAAGTTTTCAAATGTTAAACTGATCCCCTCATCAATCCGCCCGATGATGCAAACTACTTCTCTACAATAAATCGTAAGGAACCTTATAAGTTAAGTGCTTTACTTGATCATTAGACAATAGAACAAATTAGATAGCAATTCCACATGGTAAGAAAGATCATTGGGACCAAGATTATATGTCAAGCGACTAGATGGCGCTCAACTTTGTCAATGAAAATTTGCACCATCCACTAGATGCATAATAGACGGAAACACTTAGTTAGATGTATAAACTAATCTAAATTACCGGTTAAAGCCGTAGCTGTAGCTAATATTTATAAACTAGAATGGAACCATTACATTCAGAAAGTTGCTATGGCCTTCAAAAAAATTATGTAAAGCACATAAATGTTTGCTGCAGAACAGCTTGTCTGTCCAATTTAAAAAGGTTCCAAGCAAACTAAACAAAATGTTAAAATGGAAGCAAGATCCAAAAAGTTCAAGGTCCAAAAGTTCAACCGTCCACGACAAATGCATGGCATTAGGCCAAAAAAAGTGGCATTCATAGTAGAGCACGTCACAGCAAAATATAATAGGTATGGTTGATCTTTAAGCATTTGGTTTTATAAAATGTAGCATACATGGTGGGGTTATTCACTTGGTCAACAACTAAAAGATTTGTTGGACTAAATTTGTCCATCAAGATGGGAAGGAAGCATCATACCTTGTAACGAGAAGGTAAACTTCTCGTAAGCTTTACACGTAAACAGAGTCCAATGATGGTAGCCATACTACAGTGCTCAACTGTAGGAGTAAAGGTGACCCTGCATTCAAGCGATGGTATTTTTTTTAATAATCCTTGATCATATTAGGATAACATGGATCAAAAGCACATTTCTTCTTACCTCACATAATTTTGCTTGTCATTGACCTCAATCGAGTCTTCTGTAACAACTTTCAGTTCTTCCAATGAATATGGGTGTTCTGGATCTTTTATATCTCGGACATGATTTAAGAACATTAAGGAAGCATAGCAATGAATCAATTTGGTAAAAATATAAAATTGGATATATTAGCAACTTGAAGATTCATGTTCTTGGCAACACAAATGAATCACAATTAATGCATTGTGAATGAAAGTGAAGAGAAAATGGTGATAAAAGAACTATAATAATAAGAAGATGGTAAGTAGAATATAATGGCAATCTAACAAGCACAAAGAAGAAAACAGAAAATGAAAAAATACATAAATAAGGTGCACAAACTCTGATCTGAATAAACAGCCACCTCTAATCTTCTAAACATCATCTAGAAGTATCCTATTGGGATATTGTTGGGAATGGGGTGTGGCCACACGAGTGGCGATTTTGTAACTTTGGGCCCAAGGGGCATTTTTGTAATTCTGGACAAGTGAGTCCTATATATAGTGCGGGAGGGGTTAGGGGGTTATGGTTAGTCTGATGTTGAATTTAAAGAAAGAAGAAGCGAGAATGGTAGTAGAGGATAGATTAGTTGTTGGTCTTGGGAGAATTAACCATTTATCTCAAATCAAAAGGTAGACGTGGTTTCCTCTCTAATTGGAACCAACTATCTTGTATTTCTTCTTCCTTTTGTATAAAAATCATCTTTTCTTATACATCCTTAAATTTCTTCCACTCAAACCCTAAAATTTCTTAAATATCATAGATCTACGATCCATGGCGACAGCGAAAACAAAGAAAAAGAAAGAAGCTTTAGAGGAGAAATTTGATACTGAGCTTGGGGAGTTCCAGAAATCGACGAAGGAGAATCTATTTGATAGATGCGAGGATGTTAGCGATGGAGGAGCGGCTCCCAATGTCTATGGAAATCTTCACGAAGAAAATGTCAGAGATGCTCTGACCTAGACGCCCTAGCTCCAAGAAGAAAAGCTCATCAAACCTAGATCTGAGAGAAGATGAAGACCCCAACGTAGATCGGTGGAGAAACAAGCAATCTTTGGACAATGGAAAGGGAAATATCGTCATTTTTAAATGTGATCTACCGCCAGAGGACGGCAAGCATCAAGAATGAAAGCAAACCCCCCACTTTCAGCCCACTGGGGGGCGTCTGGCACCGACGATGATAGGAGGGCCGTTGGCCCCCAAAACCCTAGCTGGAGGGGCCACGGCCCCCGATTACACCGCACTGGGCCTCACGGGGCCATGGCGCCTCCGCCAGAAACTCGCGAGGCCTCAGCGAACCTGTGGGGGTTCGCAGGCTTCCGACGTTGTCATGGGAGGGTCACGAACCCCTGGCGACCAACAAACCGCTATGGGCCTCGCGAGCCCTGGCGAGCTCCTGGGGGCCTTGCGAGCCCCCGACGGACCTCTAGGGACCTCGCAAGCCCCCAGCGGAATTGGGGATCACTGGCCCCTATGCGCCGCCTCTGTAGGGGCCTCGCGGGCCCCCTGCACCACTGCAAGGTGTCCCCAGTCCCCCGATCTGACCAGCAACATGGTCGATGGGCCCTGTCAAACTTCCATGGAGGCGATGGCCTCTTCATTAAAGCATATCAGCCCCTTGGTGCTTACGGGAAAATTTCCAAAGTTTGACGCCAAGCACAGGGAGTTGATAACCACTTCAGATGTTACGGTGTCCATGAAAGTGACCCATGGGGCTTAGATGACAATGGCGGGGATCCCGATTGGGGTGAAGGAGGCTGGGGGAACAACGGTGCTAGACAAATTCCCTAGACGAAGTAGGAGGTTCTTGGGGTGTGGAGGAGCTTTGCACGATGACTATCAACAGTCTCACTTCAGACAACCGGGGGAAAGACTAGGACAGGGGGTGATGAGACCCGAGAACAGGGTCCGGAAGCTGAAATTGCCAGTTTTCAAGGAGGATCCTTTTGACTAAGGTGGAGAAGCTATGGATCGTTGACTTCTACTTAGAGTGGAAGTCGTTATAAGTCGTTATCATGATACATATAAAGGGAACAGCGGCAGCATGTGCGACCATGGGAGGAGCTAGACAAATTCCCTAAGGAGGTTCTTGGGGTGGACCCGAGAACAGGGTCTGAAATTGCCAGTTTTCACTAAGGTGGAGAAGCTCGTTGACTTCTACTTAGAGTGGAGTGGAAGTCGTTATAAGTTGTTATCCTGATACATATACAGAGAACAACGGCAGCATGTGCGACCATGGGAGGAGTTCAAGGACTGCCTGTTGGACGGTTTTCGTGACACCCATGATGAGGATTTGCACGAGCAACTTCTTGCCATCCAGCAGGATGACACGGTTAAAGATTTCAATGAGAGATTCGAGGCGCTTACATGTCGGGTGAGGGGATCCCTGAGGCAAAGTTGGAGATGAGTTTCATGCAAGGACTCAGGCTTAATATCTGAGCTGAGCTCCGCTTAGAGAGACTGATGGGATTGATGGAGACTATGAAGCTGGCCCAATTGGTTAAGGACAGACATATCGTAGAACGACAGTCCAAGGAAGCGAACAGCAGTGCACATTCTGCGCTCAGGTGACCAAGGAGACACAGAAGCACAAGACAATGATGGTCCAGACAGCACATGAAAGAGCAACAAGCCTCCAGCTGGTGACAAGTACAAGCATCTCATGCAGGAGAAAATCATGAATAAGCACACCAAAGGATTATGCAACCGATGTGGCAAGAGGTTCAGACCGGGCCACCATTGTCGAGATCGTACGCAGCATGCGTTGATCGTCGAAGAGTATGAGGGAGCAACCATTGGGGAGGAAGAGTCAAGGCAGCGGGGGGCGAGTACCCCCATTTGGATTAGCACCCCTATGAATTTCATGCACCACCAGGACAAGGTGGTTCTTCGGTGGCAGAGCCGTGTTGAGAATGGGGTGCGGCCACACGAGTGGCGATTTTGTAATTTTGGTCCCGAGTGGGCATTTTGTAATTATGGACAAGTGAGTCCTATATATATTGAGGGAGGGGATAGGGTTAGTCTGATGTTGAATTTGAAGACAGAAGATGATAATATGAGTAGAGGATAGATTAGTTGTAAGTCTTGGGAGAATTAACCCGTTATCTCAAATCAAATGTTAGAAAAGTGATTTCCTCTCTAAGTGGAACAAACTATCTTGTATTTTCTCTTTTTCTATAAAAATCATCTTTTCTTCCGCATCCCTAAATTTCTTCCACTCAAACCCTAGAATTTCCTAACATATATTCACTTCTATAAGAGGCTACAAAGGGCGAATACCCAACACCATTTCACCACTCTTTTTTCGTCACCCGCTCGCACCTAGCACTTGAATTGGATACATCCAGTATGAATAACAGCCCCATGACAGAAGAAATCCGTATAGAAGTAAAAAAACAAATGAAAAGATAGTCATCATCTAAATAATCATATGAAATGTGATAGATGTTAAGGTCATGATATCTTTATAAAAAATAAAAAACAAGCATTGATATCATGCTCATGACAAAAAAATCACCCATAACTGAAACTCAAGTAATGGTTAATGTAAATGTTGTATCATATGGATATCAAAAATTTCTTGCTGATCAATGGGCTCTTCAGCATACTCATCAGTCTCTATTAATGATGCTCGGACCCGCCTTTCTTTTCTTTCATAGACTACAGGATTAGCATTTATTAAACCTGTAGCCATTTTCTGCTACTCCTATGGGACCGTGTAGTATATGATTTCAATTCCTGTAGAAAAAGGTAGATGATGACATTAACCAAATATAGTAATGACTTTAAGGACAGATTGCAAAAAAATGGTAATATTTCTGGAAGTTCAATGCACACGAAACAACGAAGGGAAAGACAGGTTATGACCTTCCTTCCACATCTTAATAACAAAGATATTGAGAAATGTATGCCCACTAACAGGATAAGTCAAATGCATATCTGAACAATTTCAGATCAAAATTAGCATAATTATAATACAATATAAAACGCAGGCATATTTATTTCAAAAACTTCAGTTCAGAAATGCTCTACAATAGAAATTTTGTTCCCAGTTATTTATACCTATGAACTACCCAAATCAACAGCAATAGCGATAATAAAGAATGAAAGAAGAAAAGTAAATCTAACTAAATAGAACGCTCGGCCAAAGGAATCACTTACTTTTTCTGGAGGAGCACCTACCATTGTCCTGCCCTTTCCATTCAGTTATAGGGTTCAGATTGTCCCTCGGTGTTTTTTTTTTGTTGGGGGGGGGCCACCATCCGCTGTCCCTTTCATTATATTAAAGTTTTATTATTATTCTTCTTCTTCTTTTTGTGTGCCGGGGCAGGGGGTGAGATTCAATTGATGGGTTCACTCAAGTCAAAATTGGACAAACCAAAATAGACAAAAAAAACCTCATAAGTGATATATTTTCATGTCAGGTTTGATTCAAGTTAAATTTCGGAATTTCAGGCCAATCAAAACTCACAAGTCAAAGGTTTACATCCTCATCTATGGTCCTAGCAAATATAATGCAAAATGCCAGTGAGTCCCACCTCAATAGAAAGAAGTAGATTGCGATAAGCGAAGTCATATGTTCAACATTACGCTAAGGTCATCATTCAAGAAGGGGGAAAATCCATCTTCCAGCTATACCCACACCATATCCGACCATATCCTCTTTGAAATTTGACTCATCACAAGATGCAACCAAACACGAGCACGGCACTATGCTGAGCGTATGCAATTCGACCTAAATACAATCGTGCACACTGTAAGTCCATGTCAGCTTTGCATCTGAGAAAGGAGAAGCATTTTTTCTGCATTCCAATTTGATACACCAACAAAGACATTGTTCTTTCCGAATAGAACCACAATTCATAATTTCCACCATGACCTCTACATTTAATCTAAAATTGATTGACTTTTTAAATTCGAAAGGCAAAATCAAAATAATTACATAAATGAATAAAAACTATGAAAATCAGTGTGTCAATGGATTTAAAATAACTTCTTGCTCCGCACCAAGAATAATAAGTATTTAATACTTCTTTTGATAAGTGCTCCCTATATTTTTTTTAGCTCAAGGTTCTAAAACTCAGCCAATACCAATACAAATCAATGTATCATCTTGGCTTTTGAAGAAGGGTGGTACCAAGTTTAAATGTCTCGGTCTCGGTTTCGGTCTTTCGAAAATTTTAAATTTCGGTCAGGTTTCGTTAGTTTCAGTGGTTTTGGAGTACCGTTTCGTTTCGTCCGTATCTGTAGTTCGTTTCCTTGTATTAAATCAAATACTATCAAATTTGTATTACTAATTAGTAATTACACATTTGTATAATACTATAAAAATAAAAAACTCGTATTTTTGGAATTTAGAAGAGTTTTGCTATTCACGTTACACATTTTGCTTAATATGTTCGTAGATTGCTAAATGAAATGACAAGCCTGTAAATGAATAGAATGTAATTAGAAAAATGTGGAAGCTAAATAGCAAAAAATTGGCTGCTAGTCAAGTTACAGATTGCTTCTAGTCAAAAAAGCTGATGCTAGCAAAAATATCTGCTGCTAGTCAAACTGTGAAAGCTGAATGTGTAATTGATTAGCAGCACTTAACCCTTCTCTTAAACAAAACAGCGGGTCATTTTCTTCTCACTGAGGGCTCGAGCCTTGCAAGCGGAAGAAATGACGAGTCATTCTCACTGAAGGCCCATGCGGCCGAGCCTTGCAGGTGAACAAAACAACGGGGCATTGCAACTATTGTGGCTTCTCTTCTTCTTTTCATCCCAGGTAAGTTCACATCTCTCTCTTCATATTTTTCTTCCTCTTCTTTTTCTTCTTTTTTGGATGTTTCTTCTTCTTTTTTGGATGTTGTTGATGGTGCTACTATTGCTTCTCTTCTTCTCTTCTGATTCACGGGATTATTTTTTTAATATTTTCCTCTCCAACTCCTACGATAGTTTCGCCCAAAACTACTACTAAGTTTTTAACCCAGTTTCGTTTCGGTTCCTCCGAAACCAATACGAAACGTCCAAAACCTTTCTCCATGGGTGATACAAATACAGCATACATAATTCAAACAGTCCGATCTTGCTTTCATATCACCAACATGCATAGGATAAGTTGTCCAATTCATGTGTTCCAAAGCCCAAAAAAAGAAAATAAATCATAGTTTTGGAGAGAGAAAAAATAAGGAAGTATACGCATGAAGCATCCATGCCACCTCATCCATTCAACTCTGACGACCGGTGCATGCCTCTACTACTTCCATGGTGATAATGCTATCTAATCACCTTTATTCCACTATCTACGTTACAGCCTTCACTCTCTCTATGAATTCACCAAAAATCAAGCCTTATTCAAAATTGATAATTGAATGCATTAGAAAACATGGGAACAATAATTAAGTGAAAGAACTATAAAATTTCTCACAAGTTTCTGATATGACATGAAATTTGAGTCGATCAGAATATGTGTGCTTGTGGAGACAAGCATTTCCTACCAGAGGTAAGGGAAGCAAGAGGGCTATCGACACGTGCAAAGGATGAGGCGGCAAAGTATTGAGCAAAAGTTTAGGGCTGGTGCAAGCCACATGAACTAGGTATTTACCCTTTTTATTTTTTTTGGGATTGACGAATATAGTATGGATCAGATCTGAAACAGAGGGGAAGGGTTAAGTATGGGTTGTAGTTTTATGTCAATCTAACTTGGGTTGGTGCGTTGAGTGCCTTGGGTGCCTTGGGTTGTGTTAGGTTTTGTTTTGGTGATGGCTTGAGCTGAATTTATTATGATTTGGTTTGGATGGGATAAAGATAGTCTACGCATCAAGTTTTAATATTAGTATAATTAATCTTATAAGTTTGAATTATTATTGTAAACATGAGTTATTTATTCTTGTTATTAAAACTTCTAATAATCCACATTAAGGTAAAACACCATATAGTAGAGATAATCTTATATATTTATATGAGAATAATGGTTATCATATGACAATAGAGGCTTAGCCTCATATACCAAGACACAAAAAAATGGGTGGTACAACAAGTACAAGCCCATGTGGGGCCAGTACTTCCCCACTTTTGTGTCATATGGATGCTTAGACTCATATACCAAGAAACAAAAAAGTGGACGGTACAACAAGTACAAGCCCATGTGGGGCCAGTACGTCCCCACTTTTGTGTCTTGGTATATGAGGCTAAACCTCCATTGTCAAATGATACCCACTATTCTCTATTTATATATTTATACACACATACACACATATATATAACTGAATATGTACTAACAGCACAAGAAAAACTCATGTGTTGTCAGCCACTTCCAATGTTTTTATGTTTTAAATTTTTTGGGAATCGATTTACATATCAGTTATTACCATCAAAACAAAAATCAAGTAAATTCAATGTTATTTGATCCTCGATCTGATTGTTGCAAAATCATCAATTCAATAATAGAACTTTTGTGCTGAATGGATCGATGGTCAAATCCCTCAAGGCTCATCCATATTTGAGGCTTTGGAGTTCTAGAATGTGTACATGATGCGTTCTGCAATTTTGGCCCCATCAGAAACGTTTTTGTAATTTTCGGGTTTCTAGGGTTTTTTTCGTAATTTTCAGTTTTAAGGGTTTTCTTGTAATTTTGTTATTTTCAATTTAGTATCTATATGGGGCGAAGGAGGATTAGAGAGTATCGAATATTGAGTGAAATCTTGTGAGAAGTTGATAAAAATCCCTCTTTTATTGGAGAGCACGGCCCCCTCTCGAATCTGCAACTTGGAAGAGCGAGTTCCTCTCGAAAGAACTTAAACTATCTTGTATTCCTTCCCTATTTCAGTTTTTATCAATAAAAATAGCAAATTTCCCTGAAACCCTTTCTGTCTAGTCCTAAAGATCTCACATTTACCCCAAAAATCCCATTTTCCAGTAAAAATCACATCTTTCTATCAAAACCCATCTTTTTATCCAACAAAATCTAGAGAAATACTATCAAGTGGTATCAATACCGCTACCCTGCAAGCCCGGCTGGGCCCTACTCTTGCCCTGCCTGTAGCCCCCGTGGGCCCTGCCCGCAGCCCCCGCGGGCCCTGCCCGCAGCCCTGCATGCCTATCTGAGCATGTGCGCTATTCTGTTGGGCCCGTCGTGGCCCGACCAGTGTACCAAAATTCCCAATTGCAATTGTGGACCTCTTGGCCTTAAAGTCTTAAGTGTTGGTTGGTTTGAATGTAGTGAGAAAAGAAACGGTTTGGCAGGAAAGAATTGGTTTCTAAGTTTTTCCTTTTCTAGCATTTTCTTAATTAGATGATTATTATAATACTGATAAACAACGATGCATTTCAATGACTGTTCCCACAAAACTTGAACCCATCCTGATTTGATTGGTGGAAAAAAAGTACACAAATAGCTAATATATTCCTCCTCCCTTGGTTCCAATAACTAGCGCAGTCATTGGTTTTGTGTGGGCGCCTCAATTCAAATTCAAGAAAATAATTAGTATAATTTTGGAAATCGGTTACTCGCGCCTTAAGTGCGGACAATAGTATTCAAGACCCACCATGGCCCGTCGACACTTTTGCGGGGCCACATAGCCCATGGTTTGGACATGAACAACCTCCCAAGCACATGTGTTTCCGTTTTGGGCATGGAAGACCTTCAGCCGGATTGCATGATCACCGTGACATCTATCCATGAGTCATTGAGGATGGTGGAGACTAATCCTATCACTTTGACCCAAAAGGAGGCAGGCAACCATTTGAAGCAGCATGGCCCATGAATTTCATGCATCACCTTGAGGTGGTTTTTTGGAGACGGAGTACTGATAGATCTGGAATTTTGGGAGTCTTAGGAGCATTTTTGTAATTTTCAGTTGTTAAGGGTCTTTATAATTTTCAGGTTAAGGGTTATTTCTGTAATTTTGTATTTTCAATTTATTATTTATGTGGCTAGGAGGATTAGGGAAGGGGATCAAATGGTGTGTTGAATCTTGAGAGAAGAAACTATTTTGTTAGAGATTGCGGCTTCGCCTCGAATAGAAACTTGGGAAAGCGGTCCACCTCTCGAACGTGACCAAGAGAGCACGAGTTCCTCTCGAAAGAACTTAAATCCATATTGTATCTCTTTTATATTCCAATATATCAATAAAAATCACACATTTCCCTATATCTCTTCCACATAAAATCCCTAAAAATCCTCTTTTCCACATAAAATCTCACCTTTTCACCAAAAACCCTAACCTTATCCATCAAAATCCTAGTGGTTCCTATCTGTACATCAATCCTTAAGAAATTTCAAAAAATAGGGAGACGTGGTTTTTATGCTATCAGCACATGAAATTTCTTCCACTGACCACATATATACAGTATCATCATATATATGTGTATATGAAAATTATTTACAAGTAAAACTTATTAAGGAATCTATATAAACAATACAACTTGACAAAACATTTTAAAGACCTATATTGTATAGTTTTTAATTTTAAAATACATTTAAAATGTTTGGTTTATTATTTAGTTAACAGATTAATTAAATATAAAAATTAAATTAATAAAATACTCAAAGTAAGATTATTTTTAGGCTGTCAATAGAAGTAATATATTAGTAGACATACAACAGACATTTTATAGCTTCCAATACATACATTTCTGAAAAGTAAACTGTAGCGAAAGTATAATGCCTCCAAAAGATCAACTCTTAGACATAGTTTGGAAGCAAACAATATACACAAAAATATCAAACAACCAAAAAATAGACATAGCTTGGAAGCAAGCATTGTACAAAAGGGAGACCAAATGACAACAGAAGTTGCAGAAGGTTCAACTGTACCAACTATCTAAAAGAGATAAGTTGCAGTGTCACTTGTTTGAAAGTACACTTGGCTAGTATTGTTAGAAACATCCGTGACTGTGAGGAAGTACCAAGATTAAAAGGGAATAGCAGTGCATGTTGCTATTAAAAAATGAAATGTTTTCTACAGTTGCCTATCGTATAGCGCAATGGACTACATGGAACATGATGTTGAAGTGCATTGATAATAACACACAATTAGAATATGCACTTTTTATACTAAAATGAAACATTGTGTTTCAACAACCTTTAGATTGTTCTAGACGTCACTATCATACTTGGTTACAATATTTATTACAAATCGTATGATATCACCACTAATTAGCCCAAAAAAATTATAGAAGGAATCAAACTACATTAATAGTTCAAATTATCTTATTAAAAATTTTATAATTTTTCAAACATTGTTCACTTAAAATCGTATACCTCCAATTCGTATCGGCAAAACTTCCGAATCAGTGGATACCGATACTATAAACCAGTGGCTGATACCAATTTTGATTCAGAAATTTCGAACCTTTTTAAAAGCAATTTAAGAGCTTTTTGGCTAAATTGGACGTCCTATGGTTCGTACCTTTTTTTCCTTTTTTTTTCTTTCTTGGTGGGCGAGGGAACAGCATATGGTGAAAAGAACACACAAGCTAAAAAAAATTTGTATTTCTCAATAGAAAAAGCAATAGACTGAACTATTATAATCTTTTCTCTGAATATGTGGACCGTGCTTGACTCTCCACATACAACCATTGTTATCAAAAATTCCTC
This sequence comes from Scilla litardierei, assembly GCA_030789695.1. NCBI lineage: Eukaryota > Viridiplantae > Streptophyta > Magnoliopsida > Asparagales > Asparagaceae > Scilla > Scilla litardierei. The sequence goes on along the minus strand of CM061142.1, from coordinate 768,453,203 downwards.
CCGCAAATATATTTCTATCTTTAAATCACATCTTAATCATAGCATATAAAAGATGTCTCTGAGAAGTGCTTTCACAAGCCATTTAGTAAAAGGAGCTAATCTCTTAGAAGGAACCGGCTATAAGCAAAGCAACATCAAACACAACAAGGTCATACGATCGCATTTTTTAAGGTGAAGCAAATAGAAGCAAGCAAATGATTAAGAACAAGTGATGCAAACAATACATGACTAAAGTAATACTTTGCGCAACTAAATATAACAAGCATCAGTACACCAATGATAAATAAAGTAAAACCCCATTGTTTTGTAATTAGCACTGGCAGTAAAATCTCAAAGAAAAAAAAGAAAAAAGAAGAAGGGAAAAAAAGCATCTCATTTCGAGCCCTAGAATTAGGTCAAAAAATATTATTTTGAGATAACAAAGCGCATGAAAAGCCCTAGTTTTTCGTACCAACATGTTATCAAAGCAAGCATGCCATCCAAATCAAAATCCTAAGAAGAAATCAAACAAAGCTGAAATCATTGGGTATAATTGGAAGAATTCTTTTATAAAAAAGTAAATACCTATCCGAAACCTAAGCACGAGGAGAGTGCGAGGCCGAGGAGACCCGACGACGCCGATTCCGCGACTGATTGAAAAAACAAATAAATAAAAAATATAAACAAATCGGCCGAAAATCGCCGAGGAGGAGGAGAGGGGAAGATGGAAATGATGAGAATGAGGGATTTTGGTATCACTACGCGTGGGAAGAACACGCACGCCTTTGACTGTTGGCGGTTGAGATTGCACCCTAAACAGAAAGTCCCGATCATTGTAAGGCCCAAAAAAAAAAATTGGGAGTTGCCATGCGCACATACCGTTTACTCATGCGCACAACCACTTACAAGTTTGTCATTAAAAATTTACACCTATCATACCATCTCTCGACGGGTTTTAGGCTTTGGAATGGTCTCGGTGGAAAAGGGACGACGGTGGGAAAGAGGGGAGGAGCTGAGTTGTCGAAGGATGAGACAGCGATGGGGGACGGGGTTGTCGGAGGTTGTCACCGTTCTTGCTGGTGTTCGCTGGCGAGTTCAGGCGGGTGGAGCTCCAGGGGAATCAGCATGGGCTTGGAGGTGATAATGTGGAGGGATTTGTGTAGGGATATGCACCTGGGACCCATTAGCTTGCTCCATTGGAGCGGGAAGGGGAAGCCATGGCTAAGGTTGGATGCCGACAGGTCATGCCCGCTTGATAATCTATGGAAGCCCTATGGGGGCTATTGAGGTTGGAGGGGACAGCGGAGGGGGCGACGGAAGAGGGCGGGGGGATGTGGCAGGGGCTAGTGCTGGAGGATGTGGCGTCGGAGGGGGGCGGAGAGGGCAGCCAATGTTCGCCCGTTTGCTCAACGCGCACAACGGGGCATTTTAGGAATTGTTGAAAAATTGTGCGCGGTGAGTAAATTTGAGTGGTAAATTTGTAAATAAGTGGATAAATGGTTATGCACGCGAGTAAAACTGTATGTGCACGTAGCAACTCCCATTTTATCTTCCTTTACTTTTCAAATCAAGTTTTGCTATGCATCTTTAAACCCTACACAAATTTTGAAAGTTGCTCAAAAATTAGATATAATTTTTAAAATGGAGCAAATTTAAAGTTAATTAAAAAACCCAATCAACTTCTTATCACATCAGATTTTACGCATGAAGTCGCGTTAAAAAACAATCATGGTTGGCTACTCTAATCAAATTGTGCACCTTCCAAATGGTCAGGGTTGCCAACCACAATCATTTCATTGTATCAGCTATTAAGAAATCTCCAAAAATGATTGTGGACATGGTTGCCAATCCTGATTGTTTTGTAGTCTTGCACGGGAACCGTGTGACGAGAAGTTGGTTGTTTTTTAGTTAAATTTAAATTTGATTGGTTTTTAAAATTATTTCTAATTTTTGACCTATTTTAAAAAAATTCCATAAACATGTGGACAAAGGAAGTCAAATTCTATTTTGAATTAATTAGCTTGAACACACTAAACTATCAACACGTCTAGCTTAAACCTCATAGACTACCATTTTAGGTTAACTCCTCGGGCTTATGATTCTATTAGAAATTCTGTTAGTACATATGATGTTAAATTAGAATCAAGAAAATACAAAATTGTTTAATCTAGTTTAGAAGAGACGTTTTATCTAGTACATGGATCCATACTAACAGAAATTCTAACCAAACCAGCATGTAGTGGATATTAAACTTGAAAATGATAGTTTAGTGTGTGTTTAAATTAAATAGCTTGATAGTACAATGACGTTTGCTTCAATCTATAAATAGGTTTTAGTAGCATGCATGTCTTTCCACTACTCTCACTGATTTTGCAACTCTTTGGCTGAGTCCTATACACGCAAACTTCTAAATCATCGTATAGAAAAGTGATATTTACATTTATTTTCAAATTTCATAAACATAGAAAGCTACTATAGCAAATAGTATCCAAATGAATTTATGCATAGCTGTTGGTGAAAATGTTGCATCATAGTCTAAACCAAGTTTCTGATGATACCTTTTTCCTACCAACCTTGCTCTATATGTCTCCACTTTTTCATCTACACCAATCTTCCTCTTGAAGATCTACTTGCTCTCGATTGTTTTTTGCCCCATAAGGAACAACATCTAAGTCCAAATTTTGTCGGTATGCATGGATTCTGTTTCAGATTTTATTGGGTCTAACCATTTCCCAAGTCTCCACTCTAAATGATTTTTTTTGGAAATTAACTAGTGGGGGCATCATTAATTATGATATTCTCCACACCACCATTTACGAGAAAAGCATAATATCTCACCGGTGGTTAAATTCACCTATTGTATCTCCTAAGTGGCTGAGAGTCGTTTAACAAATTTAACATATCTGGTTCTTGCTCTTGATTGTTCGTAGTTTGTAACGACCTGCTCTCACGGGGCCATTACTTATTTGATACATTCGTAGATCTATAGATCACCAATGAAAACAACATAGACACGGTGCAGAGATGTACAAAAATACTCAAATAGTGTCCATTTATTACAATCCATAACTGAATACAACACACTCAACAATTCACGCAGTGATACATGAAAGAAAACCAGAAGGAAATACAAGTGTAAATGTAACTCTAAAAAGTTGCGGTCTCAGGGTCGAACTCTGACTCCTCAAACTCATGAGCCTTTACGTCAATCTATGTGTCGTCTGCGGTGCCACGAAGCATGAAACCGTATGCAAGTCACAACAATTCTAAAAATAGAAATAAAAGCGATGCACAAGCATAAAACAGGCAAAGTAAGGAAACATGCTAAAGAAGTAGCTACAGACAAGTGCGACAAGTAAATTAAATTCAGTCATGCATACAAGTGCTATAAGTGAGGTAAAAGGTGACTGTGCAAGAACAATAAGTAACGTATAAGAGCAATCATGGTGATAGCAATAGTAAAATAGCATATATGAACTGTAACAATAATAAACATGCAGGTACAGAACAAGACATGCATTAAACGGAATGGTGATTATGGTGCTAGCAGTGATTAGCTAAACAATGTGACTCACGTAGGAGAGTGCAGTATGCAACCATGGGTCACCTTGTTTGCCATGTGGAGCTAATCCCGAGCGTCTACATATAACTTTTGAAACGGGCGGGGGATTACTTTTGAAACTGGACTGGACAAGTTAGGTGACTCCGGTCATAGCTCTTACACACTCTCTTCAATGAGTTACCCCAAACACTAGTGATGTGTCACGTGTATCAAGGATATGTTTATTACGGGATGTTCCACAAGATATTCCACAAGATATTCCACAAAATGTACCGCATGATATTCCACATGATATTCCACATGATATTCCACAAGTTATTCAAATAGTATGCATTTAATATTGGATGACATGTAGCAGGTGACGTGACTAATTAAACGTGAGCAATCGTGCAACAAGAGTGACGATATTTCATGCATAGTTTTCAAGTGACAAGCATCAAAACATGGTAGGCAGGGGTGAACGAGACAAAGGAGTTAACATGAGGAATATAAGTTTACGTGCGATGAAAGGTTGAAGTAACTCATTTAAAGGTATTTATAATCAATGTTTGCAAACTGATGATAATTGAAATTCTAGTATTGATCCACACAAACGGGTTTATTCGGGGTTGGGCTGCAGGTCACTATCCCCGTAGGGTGATCCAAACTTGGACACAAGCGATTCCAGTCGGCTAGGTGAAACCAATATTAAGAACGTCGATTATCAACTTTTGCCTCTTCGATTATATTAATATATCGTTGAGTAGTTCCTTATTTATTTAAGTCTCTACGTTGGCATTGTTGTATGCTTAAGTCAATAGTCATTCTGTAGTTGAGTACTTCCCTATTTAATTAGATCTCTTGTTATCAATGTCATATATTCAAGTCAATAGCCGTTTTGAGGCTATATATGATATCCTAAATTCATACTATTACACTATCTAACTTTCTAAAGTTAGAATTAGGATGACTTACAGGTTTAAGGATCGTCGTAGTAAACCGATGCTGGACCTAGAGCTTCCAAGGCTGCTCATGCACGAGAAACTGTACCTGCAAACATAAGAAATCACCGGTTAAAGGTTATACTATTTTCTATTTATTTATCTTACTCATTTTTATTTTTATTATAGCTTAAAACGAGTCAAAACGCACGTTAATAATTTTTATATAGGCTAGATGTTAGGAAAATAATTTTTTCTAGGAAGAAAATAATTTTCTAAATCTCATAGGTATTTTTTGTAATTTTTAAACGCTTGAAATAAATTTTCTAGATTTAAAATAAATTAAAAACTAATTTTCTAAATTATAAAATAGTTATCGTAAATGTTCAATGATTTATTTAGAAAAATATACACGTCGAAATATTTCTTATGATATGTCAAAACGTTCCTCTCGATTAGTAGAATACGATTGTATTTTTGTATCTGAAAAATACACGTAGTATTAGAAGATAAGTACTTTAAAATCAAATTAGAATTAATTACGTATAATTTTGAAAATTCATTTTTAACAAAATAAGTCTCTGATTGGGATGATTTCAGCGTCTAGCGTTCTATGCAACGGGCTGGATTTTTTTGGTACTTCCCGTGTATTTTTCTGATCCCAATATTATTTAGTATGATTTTTAAACTAATAAACCTATATAATATATACATATACACGTAAATACGTATATACATATTCAAATACGTATCATATACATTTTCTCTTCTTTCTTCTCCACGAAAGCAGTGGAGGGGCCAGGGGGCTTCTTATCGCCGACGGGACAGCGACGGAGGTAGCGATGACGGCGGCGGCAGAGAAGGCGGCTGTCAGCAGGGAAGCGGCGATGCAGCGCTAGCAGCGGTGCGAGCGACGACGAGGAGTTAAGGGAGCAGCAGCAAGGGGGGAACTCGCTAAGGGCACTGGGGACGCTGGCGGAGCACGGCTGCTTAGGGGCAGTGCGGCCGTCGTTGGGGGCATCGCGGTGGCCGTTGTGGCGACGGTAACGTCGACGAGGCGTGGCGGAGCTGGGAGCTGCTTGAGGGCTGTCGGTGGCGTGAGCCAGGGAGAGGAGGGAGGCGAGGCACACTGTGGCTTGCGACGATGGATCTTCGGAGCTTTGGGGGAGGTAAATGGGGGTCTCCGGCGGTACGGGGTCGGAGGCGAGACGACGGCGGGGGAGGCAAGACGTAGTGCGGGCGAGCTCGGATGAGAGGGGAGGCACGGGCTAGGTTGTGTGTGTTCACTGCAGGGAGAGGGTGAGTTTTAGGGTAGTGATTTATAATAAAATATAATATTATAATATTAAGTATGTCATTAATAGTGTAATTAAAGGGTTTGGTGGGGGTTTAAAAGGGGGGATGAACCCGGTTAGGGAAGGTAAACGTTTTCATCAATGAAGATGTGTTAAGGGGTATGTTAATTAGGGTTAATGTAATTAGTAATAAGTAAAAGTGATTAATGATAGTAATTAGTAAATAATAATAATATATCATAATATTAATATTAAAATATCGTTTTGTCACGCCCCGCTTCCCTAAAATGGAGGCGAGACGTGAGAAGGTCCGCACGAGAGTGGAGCTGTGAAGCCCCAAACCCGATAAGCGTTCAATTTAGTATAAGCAGGTCCCTGTAATCGCAAAAAGGAACAACAACAATAATAATAAAGAGACGGATAAAAATACCAATCCCAAAGTTCGTCCACAAAATATTCCACATCACAGAAAAGCCACCAGGCTAACAGAAAAAGAGTCTAAGGCCCAGAACAAGGCCAACAAAATAACACAAACATAACAGAGTATCAACTAGGTGCCACGCACCGACAACTAAGCAGTCTAACAAAAGTAGCTAAACAACGACACTAGGACTGATCCCCAGTGTCAACGTAGTCCTCAATCAACGCGGGCTCTGACTCAGCGTCAGCGAACACCACGTCCTCAGCAAGTAACTCGGGCTCGGGCTCTAACATGTGTCACCCAAAAGAGAGAAGGGGCACATGTCAGCAAGTCGAACGACTTGTGCAAGGAAACGGGAATAAAGATAAACTAGCAACCTAGCAGTTAAAATATGGTGCATGGCAAGTAAAGTAAGGTAGTAACAAGTAAAGTAAAGGAGAGTACAAGTGGCTAGTGGTTGTTGTGGCAAGTAGCGTCAGGCAACAAGTACAAGTACAAGGGATCACTCAACGAGTGCCCTATGCCCTCAGGCTGTGTTCAAGTGTCAAGTACAAGGGATCACTCAACGAGTGCCCTATGCCCTCAGGCTGTGATGAGATCGTCTTCTGGAACACGAGCCAGAAAGTGTATTCAACAAGTATGGCGTAGGGGTGCACCTAGCTGGAACAAGTAGCACTAGTATGTAGCGAAGCTACACAATCACGATGAGTATTCAAGCATGCAAAATGCAATGACATGAACATATTCGCGTACCGTTAATTGTATTTAAACGTGACAGGCAAAATGCAATGGCATGAACAGATATCCGCGTACCGTTTATTTGAATTAAACATGGCAGTTAAAAATGCAATAGCAGTTAAGGATGCATGGATGACATGAACAGTTAATACGCGTACCGTTTAGGGAAATTAAACGTGACATACAAGCATGATGAGGGTGACGGACCAAGCTTCGTTGTCAAGCTAGGTCAATGGCGTCTAAACGGCTATCCTTTCACCGTCTAGTCTCTTTTACGCTAAAGCAAGGTAAATGGCCTAAGACATGGCCCAAATCAAGAGATGCAAGTTTCACTTGCCTGATACCGGGATTGACGAGCAATGAAGATCGTCACACAAGCTAACTACAGAAAGATTCACTGTTATGGCAAAACAATTATTAGCACAAAGATCCTAAATAAGTTTCTTATTAGAACCCTAATCATCTAATCAATCCATTTTATTAGGGTTTCACAATGTCAATGTGGGTTATGTTGAAATTAAAGGAATCGAGTATTACCGCGTAAGGAACGGAAGAATAACGCCGAGCAACCACGGCGACGGGAGAAACGCTCCGGGGAACCTAGGGTTCAGATCTAGAAATGACTGGGGAAGTTTGGAGAAATAGGGTTTTGGGGGATTTGGGGATTTTGATGGAGATTTGGGGAAGATGAGGGGTAGATGGAGTGAATGGATGGATTGGATGATGATTCTAGGGCTTGGAATGGAGAAATGGAGCTTGGAGGAAGATGGGGGCTCAAGGGGGAAGATTCTAGGGTTTTGGGTCGTGAGGGAGGAGAAGAAAATGTTTGGAGGGGTATTTATAGAGTTTGGTGGCGGCTAGGGCAAAACTAGGGTTTCCTGCACTGCTTAGTCGGTCAAAGACCAACTGCTGACCGACTAGTTTGAGATCTAGTCGGTCGGTTGAACAACGTAGACCGACTAAGTGTAAACAGTAACTCCAGTCGAAAACCTGAACTAAGAGTTAGTCGGTCTGAGTACAAAACTTGACCGACTAGTTTGATAACTAGTCGGTCGAAAGATGAACTTAGACCGACTAAGGAGGAACAGTAACTAGTGTCAAAAATAGTTGATGAGTTAGTCGGTTAAAGAAGCATTACCGACCGACTAGTTTGCAACCTAGTCGGTCAACCAACGTTCTTAGACCGACTAACGATAAACAGTAACTCCTGAACAATTTTAGAAGGCCAACTAGTCGGTTCAAGAAGGATTTCCGACCGACTGGATCGTCATCTAGTCGGTCGGTGGCCCTTCTTACACCGGCTAATGTGCACCAAAAGTTCCGATATGGAGAGCGGGGCCCCGGGATCGATTCCTAAGACTCCTAGGCTTGATCTAACAGTTAGATACGACCGTTATGAAGTCCGTCACGAATGACATACTTCGAAATCGACAATCCTAAGGAAGAAGCGAGAAAATACGACGAATCGATCGAAAATGAAATCTACGGAGACGAAAACCACACAAGAGGAGAAAATCCACCAAAACATATATTATATAATATTTAAATCCAGATACATGAAAAGCAGTCGTTACATCCTCCCCAACTTAAGAAAAATTCCGTCCTCGGAATTTCCGAATTCTCACGAGTCCGGAAACAAAAGTGGGAAACGCTCTCGCATCTCATCCTCATTCTCCCAAGTAGACTCTCCAGGTGAGCCGTGTCGCCACATCACCCTCACAAGATTGACAATCTTGTTCCGAAGCGATTTCTGACGCCTGTCCAGAATCTGCACTGGATGCTGGTCATACGTCAAATCGGGGCGAACGGTAATCTCCGAAAAATCCACCGCATGAGATGGATCGCTAATGTATCGACGAAGCTGCGACACATGGAAAACATTGTGAACTCCTTCCAAAGATGGCGGCAAGGCCAAGCGATAAGCTACCTCGCCAACCCTCTCCAAAATGTCAAACGGTCCAATGTATCGCGGGCTCAACTTTCCACGCTTCCCGAAACGAATCACACCACGATTCGGGGAAATCTTCAAGAACACATGGTCGCCTGGCTGAAACTCCAAAGGACGACGTCTAGCATCCGCCCAATGCTTAAAACGGTCCTGAGCAATTCTCAACCTCTCCCGTATATTCCTGACGATATCCACGGCCTCCACGATCATCTCAGGTCCCAACAACTCCCGATCACCAACGTCATCCCAACTCAATGGCGATCGACATTTCCTCCCATAAAGAGCGGCGAAAGGCGCCATGCCAATACTCGCCTGGAAGCTGTTGTTGTAGGAAAATTCCACCAAGTGTAGATGGTCCTCCCACGAACCCTTGAAATCCAACATGCACGCCCTCAGCATGTCTTCCAAAATCTGAATCGTCCTCTCGGACTGGCCATCCGTCTGCGGATGGTACGCCGTGCTGAAACTCAGACGCGTACCCAAGCTCTTTTGCAAACTCTGCCAAAACTGAGATGTGAACCTCGTGTCTCTGTCAGACACGATACTCACGGGGACTCCATGAAGTCGCACAACCTCCTGCACGATTCACGTTACATCACTATCCAAACTAGGAAAAGGAAATAAAACGGAGAGTAAAAGAATTTTACCTCCATATATCTCCTTGCTAGCGCCTCAGTGGACTGTCCCACTCGGAACGGAATAAAGTGCGCTGATTTGGTCAATCGATCTACGATCACCCAAATCGCGTCATTCTGCTTCGGACTCCGAGGTAGTCCAGTCACGAAATCCATAGTGATGTGTTGCCATTTCCACTCCGGAATCGGAAGCGGTTGTAGCAACCCGGCCGAACGCTGATGCTCCGCCTTCACTTGCTGGCAAACCAAGCACTTGGCTACACTCCGAGCCACGCTCCTCTTCATGCCATGCCACCAATAATTCAGACGAAGATCCTGGTACATCTTGGTGCCACCAGGATGCACAGAATACGGCGAACTGTGTGCCTCCACCATCAGCTCCTCTCTGATATCCCCAGCAGGCACACACAACCTGGCTCCAAACCTCAGCGAGCCATCCTCATGAATCAAAAAGTCAGTCCGCAGACCGGCTTCCACCTGCTCCCGAATCTTCACCAGCTTCAGATCCTCAGCCTGGCCAGCCTTAATCCGATCCACGATCGTCGACTGTACCTGCATGTACATCAACGAAGAAGCCTCTCCAGGAAGAACAATCTCAATACCAGACTCGCAAAAATCCTGCTGCAATCTCCACTGCGAGGTCAAAATCATCACCGCCGGAAGCCTACTCAAAGCATCCGGAACCACATTCACCTTGCCAGGGTGAAACTGCAAATCAATATCATAATCCGCCATAAGCTCCAACCATCGACGCTGTCGCATGTTGAGCTCCTTCTGAGTGAAAATATACTTCAAGCTTTTGTGATCGGTGAAAATCTTCACTTTCTCACTCAACAGGAAGTGCCTCCAAATCTTAAGAGCAAACACAACGGCAGCCAACTCCAAATCATGCGTCGGGTAATTCTTCTCATGAAACTTAAGCTGACGAGACGCATACGCCACAACATGCCCGTGCTGATGCAACACGCAACCGAGACCCTTGCCAGAAGCATCGCAAAAGATCTCAAATCCACCGCTGCGATCAGGCACAACAAGAATAGGGGCAGTCGTCAACCTCTCCTTCAGAATACCAAAAGCACTCTCACAATCACCCGACCAAGCAAAAGCAACATCCTTCCGCGTCACATTGGTCATTGGCTCAGCAATACGGGAAAAGTCCTTAATGAATCGCCGATAATAACCAGCAAGTCCAAGGAAACTCCGAATCTCAGACGCTGACGACGGAACAGGCCACTCCCTGATGGCCCGAATCTTCTCGGGATCCACTGAAATACCATCTCCAGTCACCACATGCCCGAGAAAAGCAACTCTATCCAGCCAGAACTCGCACTTCGAAAACTTAGCATACAACCGATGCTTCCTCAAAATTTCCAACACCGTCCTTAAGTGCGAGGCATGCTCTTTCTCCGACTTCGAATAGATCAGAATGTCGTCAATAAAGATAACGACAAACTTATCCAAAAAGTCGTAGAAAATCAGGTTCATCAGATTCATGAAAACTGCGGGCGCGTTAGTTACGCCGAAGGGCATAACCACAAACTCATAGTGTCCATACTTCGTCCTGAACGCTGTCTTCGGAACATCTCCCTTCTTCACCTTCAACTGATGGTAACCACTCCTCAAATCCAATTTAGAAAACACCCTCGAACCTCCAAGCTGATCAAAAATATCATCGATGCGAGGCAACGGGTATTTATTCTTAATGGTCACCGCATTCAACTCCCGATAGTCCACGCACATGCGACGCGAACCATCCTTCTTCTTCACTAGCAACACCGGTGCTCCCCACGGAGACACGCTAGGATTAATATAACCCTTCTGCAACAGCTCATCCAATTGCTTCCGCAACTCCTCCAATTCTGCAGGTGCCATACGATACGGCGCCTTCGAAATCGGCTGCGCGCCTGGAACAAGATCGATGGAAAATTCCAAAGCTCGATCAGGCGGCAAACCAAACATTTCCTTGGGGAAGACGTCGCCAAAATCTCGCACCACAGCTGGCCACTCCAGCTCCATCTGCATAGCCACAGCCTCCACCGGCCTGGCCCGAAATCTGACAGGACCAAGCGAACTGCTACCACGACTGAACTCAAACACTGGATGTCCGGGGATCTCGAACACCACCTTCTTCCTCCTGCAGTCGATCGTAGCATAGAAGCTCGCAAGCCAATCCATCCCAAGAACTGCATCATAGTTGATGATGTCGTGGACAATGAAATCAGCACAAAGCTCACGTCCACAAACCACCAACGGGCAAGAATTGCACCCACGATGCACCGAGACTACACCGTTCCCTGTGACGATATTCCAACTCTTAGGAAGAGGGGACGTCGACAAAGAATGCTTCTCCACGAAGCTCCGGGCCAAAATGCACATCGATGCACCAGAGTCAAAGAGGACTCGTGCAGGGAACGTGCAAACCAAAACCACACCTAACAAGCAATTAACAATCAAATCCTAGTCTAGCAAACAAACATGAGCAAGCAACCAATATAATCAGAATCAAACTAACTAAGGAAGATAAATAGCTAGAATGAGCGTTACCTGCAATAACTTCATCCACGGCCATGCTCTCCTCCTCAGTCATCAGAAAGGCCTGCCCTCTCGGCGGAACAGCCTGCCGAAAGGCCTGTCTCTGTGGAACAAGGGGCGCTCCACGTCCAACGGGCACAGGAGCTCGCTGCTGCAACGGCTGTGCTGCAATAGGAGCCCGCCAAGGCTGCCTCGACTTCGGACACTCCCGGATGGTGTGGGCAGGATCTCCGCAGACAATGCACTGTCCCAGAAACCTCCTACACTGATCCCTGAGGTGTCCAGTCTTGCCACAAAAATGGCAAGTCTTCAGAATAGGCCCTCCTGGCCTCTTGAACTGCACCGGATGATTAGGCTTGAAACCAGGCCTAACCACCGCCCTGGCCTGCTCCATAGGCCTCTTCCCAGCTCCGGAAACATGTCCCTTCCTCTGATTCAAATTTAACTCTTGCCGCCTCGCAGCAATCAGAACCTTCTGATATGTCTCCAAGTCAGAAGAGGTCACAAAGCTCTGAAGCTCCAAGGCAAGTCCCTGGAGAAATCGCTGAGCTTTCTCATCGGCATCCTGCACCATCTTAGGTGCAAACCGACTGAGCCTCGTGAACTCCTGGTGGTACTGATCCACCGACAAGCTCCCCTGCTTCAGATCTATGAAGCGCTGCAGCATCACCTGTCTAGCAGCCTTCGGTAAGAATTCTCCATCGAATCTGGACTTGAAGGTAGCCCAGACGATCGGCTCCACCATCATCTTCTCTTCAGCATCCCACCAATTTCTGGCATTATCCTTCAGCTGCCTCTTAGCCAGATCAACCCATCCAGCCGGGTTAATCTTCACCATCGCCAGGTTATCCTCAATGTTCCTTATCCACTCGTCGGCAGCCAGAGGACCCTCAGAACCATCAAAATATGCGGGACCCAGCTCCCGAAATTGCTTCGCTCCTGGCTCAGAGCGAGGGGCATCCGGAAGAGCCCGGGCAGCTCGAGCAGGTGGATCATTCTGGACTTGCAGAAGCACGCCCTGCTGAACTTGCATCATCTGGATCATCATCCACATCATCTCACCGTTAGTGGGTTCCCGCTCAGGCTCCTCATCATGAGGGATCGCACCACTACCTCCACCACGGGTGAATCGCCTTCCTGCCATCTAGTGAAACAGAAAACGAAGCAGATTAGACTCATAGCTTATGACTCGGATATCGAATTTATTTGTTGGACAATCTTATATCATTATTGTTATCCCTGATAATTGCAGTTACAGAAGACCTGCATGGGCCACCACTAAAACCTGTCACGCCCCGCTTCCCTAAAATGGAGGCGAGACGTGAGAAGGTCCGCACGAGAGTGGAGCTGTGAAGCCCCAAACCCGATAAGCGTTCAATTTAGTATAAGCAGGTCCCTGTAATCGCAAAAAGGAACAACAACAATAATAATAAAGAGACGGATAAAAATACCAATCCCAAAGTTCGTCCACAAAATATTCCACATCACAGAAAAGCCACCAGGCTAACAGAAAAAGAGTCTAAGGCCCAGAACAAGGCCAACAAAATAACACAAACATAACAGAGTATCAACTAGGTGCCACGCACCGACAACTAAGCAGTCTAACAAAAGTAGCTAAACAACGACACTAGGACTGATCCCCAGTGTCAACGTAGTCCTCAATCAACGCGGGCTCTGACTCAGCGTCAGCGAACACCACGTCCTCAGCAAGTAACTCGGGCTCGGGCTCTAACATGTGTCACCCAAAAGAGAGAAGGGGCACATGTCAGCAAGTCGAACGACTTGTGCAAGGAAACGGGAATAAAGATAAACTAGCAACCTAGCAGTTAAAATATGGTGCATGGCAAGTAAAGTAAGGTAGTAACAAGTAAAGTAAAGGAGAGTACAAGTGGCTAGTGGTTGTTGTGGCAAGTAGCGTCAGGCAACAAGTACAAGTACAAGGGATCACTCAACGAGTGCCCTATGCCCTCAGGCTGTGTTCAAGTGTCAAGTACAAGGGATCACTCAACGAGTTCCCTATGCCCTCAGGCTGTGATGAGATCGTCTTCTGGAACACGGGCCAGAAAGTGTATTCAACAAGTATGGCGTAGGGGTGCACCTAGCCGGAACAAGTAGCACTAGTATGTAGCGAAGCTACACAATCACGATGAGTATTCAAGCATGCAAAATGCAATGACATGAACATATTCGCGTACCGTTAATTGTATTTAAACGTGACAGGCAAAATGCAATGACATGAACAGATATCCGCGTACTGTTTATTTGAATTAAACATGGCAGTTAAAAATGCAATAGCAGTTAAGGATGCATGGATGACATGAACAGTTAATACGCGTACCGTTTAGGGAAATTAAACGTGACATACAAGCATGATGAGGGTGACGGACCAAGCTTCGTTGTCAAGCTAGGTCAAGGGCGTCTAAACGGCTATCCTTTCACCGTCTAGTCTCTTTTACGCTAAAGCAAGGTAAATGGCCTAAGACATGGCCCAAATCAAGAGATGCAAGTTTCACTTGCCTGATACCGGGATTGACGAGCAATGAAGATCGTCACACAAGCTAACTACAGAAAGATTCACTGTTATGGCAAAACAATTATTAGCACAAAGATCCTAAATAAGTTTCTTATTAGAACCCTAATCATCTAATCAATCCATTTTATTAGGGTTTCACAATGTCAATGTGGGTTATGTTGAAATTAAAGGAATCGAGTATTACCGCGTAAGGAACGGAAGAATAACGCCGAGCAACCACGGCGACGGGAGAAACGCTCCGGGGAACCTAGGGTTCAGATCTGGAAATGACTGGGGAAGTTTGGAGAAATAGGGTTTTGGGGGATTTGGGGATTTTGATGGAGATTTGGGGAAGATGAGGGGTAGATGGAGTGAATGGATGGATTGGATGATGATTCTAGGGCTTGGAATGGAGAAATGGAGCTTGGAGGAAGATGGGGGCTCAAGGGGGAAGATTCTAGGGTTTTGGGTCGTGAGGGAGGAGAAGAAAACGTTTGGAGGGGTATTTATAGAGTTTGGTGGCGGCTAGGGCAAAACTAGGGTTTCCTGCACTGCTTAGTCGGTCAAAGACCAACTGCTGACCGACTAGTTTGAGATCTAGTCGGTCGGTTGAACAACGTAGACCGACTAAGTGTAAACAGTAACTCCAGTCGAAAACCTGAACTAAGAGTTAGTCGGTCTGAGTACAAAACTTGACCGACTAGTTTGATAACTAGTCGGTCGAAAGATGAACTTAGACCGACTAAGGAGGAACAGTAACTAGTGTCAAAAATAGTTGATGAGTTAGTCGGTTAAAGAAGCATTACCGACCGACTAGTTTGCAACCTAGTCGGTCAACCAACGTTCTTAGACCGACTAACGATAAACAGTAACTCCTGAACAATTTTAGAAGGCCAACTAGTCGGTTCAAGAAGGATTTCCGACCGACTGGATCGTCATCTAGTCGGTCGGTGGCCCTTCTTACACCGGCTAATGTGCACCAAAAGTTCCGATACGGAGCGCGGGGCCCCGGGATCGATTCCTAAGACTCCTAGGCTTGATCTAACAGTTAGATACGACCGTTATGAAGTCCGTCACGAATGACATACTTCGAAATCGACAATCCTAAGGAAGAAGCGAGAAAATACGACGAATCGATCGAAAATGAAATCTACGGAGACGAAAACCACACAAGAGGAGAAAATCCACCAAAACATATATTATATAATATTTAAATCCAGATACATGAAAAGCAGTCGTTACACGTTTTTCACATCTGGCTCCGAAAAATTACGAAACAAATGACACGGGTTCGTATAGTCGCGATGATCACGAAAATGAAGTCCATTTTTAGATTTGATTTACGAAAAAAAGGAAATATCATTTACTCATTTTGAATTCGTTTGAAATCGTTTTCGTTACGGAAAAACGTGCACTATGAAAACATGTCGTTACATTGTTTGTGTTTTTGGAATATCTTCTACCTCTATCGTACTGCATCACATCTCTTCAATAAGAGATTCCTTCTATAATAAGGTGACATGCCGAAAAACAATAATCCTTTGTTTATCAAGGTGATAGAATAAATATTCTTATAAGCTCTTTAGATATCCCACAAATTTGCACACCATCGATCATGCTCCATCTTGTCTCAATTATGACTCATGTATGCAGTACAAACCCATATCTTAACACACTTCAGATTTAGTTTCCTACCATTCTATATCTTATAAGGAGTGGTAGGCATGGCCATAGATGGAACCGTGCTTGATATGCATACTACACGTCTTTAGGGCATTGTCCCCGAATAAAAGAGATAACTTAGTATTATTCATCATGGATCACATCATATCTAATAGTGCGTGATTCTTCTATTTGATATACAACTACGATGTGGTGTGTAAGGAGTAATTTGAGAGCGGCTCTCATTATCTTTTGGGTAAGCATGAAATTCTAAACTTAAGTATTCTCCTTATTATCTGATCAAAGAATTTTAATACTCTTTCATGTCAAGTTCTCTACTTCATTCTTTTATTCTATGAATTTCTTAAAAGCTTCAGACTTAGGTTTCCTTAAGAACACATATCCAAACCTTGAGAGATTATTTGAAAATGTTATGAAGTAGGAGTACCCACCTCTTGCTTAGGTAGATATCAGGCCTTATATGTCAATATGTATACATCCCAAGAGATCAATAATTATCTTCCCCTTGTCCTACGAAAGCATTTTTGGTCATTTTACCTTTGAGACAAGACATGCACTGTTCAAATGATTTGAAATTGAAAAGGATCCAATAATTATTTCTTAGTTAACCTGTTAAGTCTTTTGTGACCAATATGGTCTAGTTTACAATGCATAAGTAGGTTTCATTTGTACTTGGAGTCTTTCTTTTACTTAAGTTTTGAATATAAAGTATGGTGCTTGCATGCAAATATAAATGCCATTGTTTGAGGCACCAAATCCAATCAAGATATTTTTATTGAAGATGTTCATAATATTGTTCAATAAAATACATTTTTACCATTCTTTATTCAATAAAGAAATAAATATAATATTACATATCATGTCTGATACTGTTAAATATGTTGAGTATTGGTGTTGCATACCAATGTTATTTAATGATGATCACAACATTATGTTATTGCTAATGACTCTCTTGTTTTAGTCTCATAGTTGACATTTCAAGAATATCATTTTTGGAGACTAAACACTTGGTGCAAGGATGGACATCGAGAGGAGCAATGCCATATCTTGGACTCAATGGGTACCACAGCTTGGAGATGATGAAGAGTATCAAGGTTGAAGCCATAGACTCTAAGGGAAGCAATGTAATCCATGTAATATTTTATTTATTGCTTTCTCCTTTTGAGTCAAGGTTTAATGTAATGCCTTGATAGATGGATTAACTCTTCATGCATATGCATTTTCCATCTTAATGAGTCTGAGGATTATCATAGAAATCCTCCCAATAGGTTCACCATGCCTTAAACTCAAACTGGAGTTTTGGCTCTCCAACAGGAGACTGATGAAGGTCTGACAGGTGACTAGGTGATTTCAGGTGCCTGTCGAGCCTTCTACAGTCGAATGTAGTGCACTGCTCAATTCAACCTTTTATTGACTCTTACTTGAGCTTATGGAACAGTCGACTAAAGGTCTATTTACAGTTGACTGTCTTCCAATAGGTGCCTATGAATTGTTCTACAGTCGTCTGTGCGCAACTTGCATTTTCTGGGCTTCATCCCAATTTACAAGTCAGTCGACTGTTGCAGTATTTACAGTCGCCTGTCTATTTTACAGTCGCCTGTACTCTGGCCTTCAGTCGTCTGTGTACATACAGTGCGTAAGTTGCATCTCTCTGTTTTATTTACATCCCCTGCAGCAGTCGCCTGCTGAAGGATATACAGACGCGTGTCCTTTCTACAGTCGCCTGTGCAGTCTTCTACAGTCGCATGTCCTGGCTCAGATTATAGCCGTTGTGATTTATTTAGCCGTTGGTCAATCGACTGTCAGATGTTCATCAGTCGACTGTCGCTGACGTTTCATCCCAGATTCTAGCCGTTACAGCTTTTTGTTTTTGGCTTTATCCTTGGGTTTTGAGAGTTCATATAGGGTTCCTATATATATGAGAGGGCTAAGTTGATTAGAACTTCTTGGAACTATTGCAAATCTTTAGAGATTGATTAAGCCACTCTCAAACTCTCTCATTTCCCTCTTAGAGCTCATTCTCTCCTTCATGCATTGAAGTCACACTCAAGGGAAATCATCCAAGTGCATTTCAAGCTAATCTCATTACTTGGAGATCCTCTTCCATGCCTTGCATTCATTAATGAGTAAGTTCATCTCAAGGCATAGGTAAGAGTATTTGTTTTACTTTGTTATTTCTTTGAAACCCTAGCTTTCTGTGTGAGAGCTAGTTACTCTCTGTGTGAGAGTATAACCTTCGGTGTGAGGGTTGGTTGTGATCTCTCTGTGTGAGAGTTTAAGTCTCTATGTGTGAGAGCAAGGATTTCTCTGTGTGAGAATCCAAATCCTCTATATGAGGTATCTCTGTGAGAGATTGTATTCACTTCTCTGTGTGAGAATTATAGTGGATATTGGTGTGGCTGGACATACCCAAGTTTAGGGAACCAGGGTAACATCTCGTGTTTGCGTTTGGCTTTTTGTGGTGTTTAAATTCCTCTTGCATTTATAATTCCGCATTTACAAGTTCAATTTTTAAATACGTAATTTGTGCCATTACACTATTCACCCCCACATCTAGTGTGTTGTTGTTAGTATTGCAAGTGGAAGACAATCCTTACAAAATACATGGGCAAGGACCATCAAGCAAGTAGGTGAATATACTAGAAGAGCAAGGCCCACTAAGAATGGTACGCCTCGGCCCAGTAGCCCCGAGGCCCACAAAGGAGGGAAAAATCTTGCTAAGTCAAATCTGCCATATTTGGGTCATTACCTAGCTGGCCCGCAACCCATTACTCTTGGGCTGAATAAGTCAAAACCTCAACTTCCATCATTATGTTACATCCTCTTCATGGGTCACTTGAATAGCCTTAAAATAGGCAATTAGTGGCTAAATTAATGGGGATGGTTGCAACTCCATCATGGTCCACTTCAATGGCTATGAATGAAGAGATGAAGAAGGAAATTAATGAGGGCAGTTACACAAGGGAGACAACTTCATGGGTAGGAGGTTACAAACCATGAATGGAGGAGATAAATACTCCAAAGATCAATAGAGAAAGGGATGCCAGATTGATGGGTTTTTTGGGTCCTTATGGCTATAAAATCGACGTCCGACCTAAGTCGGACGAGCAACAAAATCAAATCTAGCAGCGGAAAACAGATCTTAAAACATTTTTAAGTCAAGCCCTAAAGAATAAAACATATCCAGAATCTCTATTATCCCGGGGTTGGGTCCAACCAACCCCTAAAGATAGATCTATCCAACCGCAATTATAAACACATGTAAATTAGACTACATACCTTTCACTTCATTTCTGCAGAATACGAAGCGTCGTTTTCAGCAACATTTCTTTTCTCCGAAGCAATGCCCCGCATTGGGGCTGAGCCGCTTCTCCCGATCCGAACCGCGTCCCGATCCGAACCGTATCCCGAGGCGAGCAACACCCTTCTCGCCGAGCTAACCACGCGCTCTAGAAAGTTTCACCTTGAGTGGATCATCCGTCAAGACTTCGGATCTGATCCAAATTCCTTCGTAGCTTTGCTAGAGCCCGATCAGGAGCAAGGAAGAATTAGGAAGAAGAGGAAATTTTAATTTAAGCTTACATCCGAGCTTGCTCATGTTTAATGGAGCTACTCAGATCTGGAGATTGGTGCAAGTTTCAAGAAGGGTGGTTGGCTCCTATTTATATAGGCAGCTGCCCCCTCCTCTCTTCTCAATTTCTGATACGGGACTAAAGATTTTGGAGAATTTACTTTGCACAAAACATGCATTTCACAAAGGCAATGTTTGGAAAATTAAATCTCTTCCGCCATAGATCTCCAAGAGCGATGTCATACATCGTTGCAAAAAGAGTTGAATGGTGAATGCGTATGAAAAAACCTCGCTCAATTCCGAGTCTGTTTGACCCTTCAAACGAGGACCCAAAGATAGCACAAAACATACTTTGTGCACAACACAGCCGCCAAATTGTGGGTTAAAACCCCTACTGCGGGGCCCATCACGTGGGCCCCACATTGCTAGCCAACTAGCGGGCACGGGCGCCTGCCCATCAGGTGGGTCGGGCACCAGCCCGCAGGTCGGGCGCCTATGGTGCGGGCACCTAACCCGCAATGCCCTAAACAGGCCCCTTTGAGTGTTTTGGCTCTATCTTTCACGTTTGGAGTCCGTTTTGGACGCTGTTTGAACATGGGTTTAGACCAGGACATTCCCGTCATCCAGGTACACATCTCATGTGTTCATCCCACATATAAAATGTGTCCTTTTAGCTTTTGTTACAAACATTTTGTGACGATTAATTCATGTGCATCCAATGCATCATCTCCCTAATTTCTACCTATTACTTGACGAAGGTCTCACTCTGTGTGAGACCCTACAGCCTGGCTCGGTACAGGTGGGGCTCGAAACCCCAGACGGTAGTGACCACGAGCAGTAGGTGTCTTCCCTGTTTCACTATCATAATTATGTGGTTAACTCATCGACATGAGTATTGTCGGGACCACCCTGACTGTGTCCATGATGAATACAGCAGTTTTAGTCCCTTCGTCAAAACTATGCCGCTTAGTCAAGCCTATGGTATGGTCAACTGTCAACCACATTAGCTCGAAGTTGGTTAGTCTCCATGGATATTTAGTCAAACAATGTTGGACTTCTTCCAACATACTCCGGCCAGAGTTTTTCCTAAAGATCGAACTAACACGTGCGACACTAACGCCCATAAACGGGAGAGACGAATCCTCTCTAGATCATTACTCTTCTCGCACGCTTCAAGTGTCACCCAACCAAAGGCCTTTCAATGAGGCTTGCCCCGAGGCTAGATCCGAGACTAAGTGACACCGTTCACGCACAGGTTCGTACAACGGCCTCAAGTCTAAGGACCAACTTGCCTATCATCATTGAGAGTTATTACTTACAGATTAGTCAATGTTAACCATATGATAACTCTCGTTGGGTCGTTCTGTGAACTCATTCTCTAATGAGCGCATGTGTCTCGTCTTCGACTTCGCCAAGTCAAACGACCATGAGATCATCGTCGCCACTCCATGGTGAAGATTAGGACATAATGGTCTATCGGATGTGTCAATATCCATTTCTCGAAACAGCTACGACCACGAACATTTTTAGACTTATACTACAATCGGTCAAACACTTCTTCATGATCGAGATCTCCATCTTGATACATGTTTGATCTCGTATTAAGTCTCAAGACTTTACCTAAGTTCTAATGAAGTTTAATTTATTATTAACTTAGGTAAATTCTGTTGAGTATTGGTGTTTCATACCAATGTTATTTTGATGATGATCACAATATTATGTTGTTGCTAATGCCTCTCATGTTTTAGTCTCATGTTTATCAAATGAAGAATATCATGATTTGGAGACTAATAGCTTGGTGCAAGGATGGAAATCAAAGAGAGTAATGCCAAAGCTTGGACTCAAGGGGTGCCAAAGCTTGGAGATGATGAGGATCATCAACGCATCAATGGTTGAAGCCATAGACTCTAAGGGAAGCAATGTAATCCATGTAATTCATTTAATTATTTTTCTCTTTTTGAGTCTAAGTGTTATGTAAAGCCTTGATAGATGGTCTACTCATTCATGCATATGCATTTAACCATCTTAGTGAGCATTAGGATTATCATAGAATCTAACATCCTGCCAAATGACTCAATTGGAGTCTCTGGCTCTCCAACAGGCGACTGATGAAGGAAGGACAGGCGACTGGGTGATTCTAGGTGCCTGGCCAGCCTTCTACAGTCGGCTATTGTGTACTAGCTCAAATCAACTTTTATTGACTATATCTTGAGCTATTGGAGACAGACGACTGACGTTTATTTACAGTCGTCTGTATTCCATCAGGCGCCTGTGATTTGCTCTCCAGTCGTCTGTGCGCTAAAGTGTGTAACTTGCATTTTTGGGTTTCATCCCACTTTGCAAGTCAGTTGACTGATGAAGTATTTACACTGTGAAATGGTCATATATCGACTGAAGGCGCTAGTGCGAAAGTTGCGTTTTTCTTAGCTCCTTTCCATCACATGTGATAGTCGCCAGCTGAAGGATATTCAGGCGCCTGCTCATTGTACATGCGCCTGTGCAGTCTTTTTCAGTCGACTGTCCTGGCTCAGATTATAGCCATTGGGAATTGTATAGCCGTTGACCAGTCGACTGTCAGTTGTTCATCAATCGACTATCTGTACCGTAAACTGCTAAAATATAGCCATCACAGATTTATTATTTTGGGGTTTTTCTTTGGGTTTGAGGGTTCCGTTGGGCTTCCTATATAGGAGAGGGATGAGTTCATTAGAGCTTCTTGGAACTATTGAAGATCATTTGAGAATTATTGAAGCCACTCTCAAACTCTCTCATTTCCCTCTCATGAGCATTTCTCTCTTCATGCATTGAAGCTTAGCTCAAGAAAAATCATCCAAGTGCAATCAAGCTAAATCTCAAGCACTTGGTCATCCTCTTCCATGCATTCATCTTCAAATGAGTAAGTGCATCTCAAGGTATATGTACGAGTCTTTTGTTTCATTTGTTTTCTTGAAACCCTAATTCTCTTTGGGGGAATTAGATACTCTCTTTGTGGGAGTTGGTTACTCTCTTTGTGGAAGTTACTCTCTTTGTAGGAGTTTGGTGTGCTAGTGTAGGAATAACCCTAATTCTCAGTGTGGGAGTTAGTAAAACTCTATGTGGAATTTGACCCATGTGTAGGGTTGGTTTAGTTCTTGTGTATGACAAAATCCTCTGTGTGAGATATCTCTGTATGAGATTGTATTCACTTCTCTTTATGATAATTATAGTGGATATTGGTGTGGCTGGACGTACCCAAGTTTGGGGAACCAGTGTAATATCTTGTGTTTGCGTTTGGATTGATTGTGTTGATTAATTTCTCTTGCATTTATTATTTCGCATTTGCAAGTTAAATTTTAATTGCACAATTTATTGCCACTACTCTATTCATCCCCCTCTAGAATGTTTGTTGTTAGTATTGCAAGGTAGACGGTCCTTACAAATTCTTACCAAATAGCTTATTGTTATTTCGAACAAGATGTTTGTACACATACACATGGATAAATAGCCTCGAGGGCATACCCATCGCCCAACATCTCCCACTTGCACTCAGGCACATTTATCCCGGTATCTCATACCACATTTACACATATGTCTCTCTAGACTTCATGTGGTAGAGCTTTCGTGAGTGGATCTGCTAAACCGTCTTCTGTATAGACTTAAGGGGTTCTATGTTTCTACTAGATCACAGATTGAATCTCATCCAAATCGTTTCCTTGGTCTATTGGAATCCATAAAATTTGTCTTGCCTGGATATTATCCAGTTTATCGTCTTCTACGAGAATAATCCAAAATAGTCAATGGTCATCGTCATTGTTCATAATCATTTCTAATAAAGTGTCAAACTCTTTGACCACTTTGTCAAAACATATGTTCTGGCCCCTTGATGCATCACATGTTGAATATTGGACTCCCCGGATTTGGTTTTGGATGATGAGCAAACATAAATACTTCATGAACTAACAATTTGTGAGCGCAGTATTGGAGATCGTCGCCAATTTCACGAGAATATTCAAAGCGACATCTCAACACTTCCAAAAGCTCGTATTCAAGCCTAAAGCTTCGTTGAAGCTCTTGCGACGCTTTGGAAGTAATGAAGATTCAATCGAAGCTCTCAAAGACCGTTTATTAAGGTTTTATTTATAGTCTTTTAGTTTCGATTGATAGAATGTTAAGCCTTGAGTATATCTTACGTTTCTATCTTCATTACGCTCATTTCGTAGCTCTAGGATTCTTGCACAAGTTCACTCTAACTTCCTCGAAGCGTCACGCTTCGATTCGGACTTTGTTGTGCATGTTAGTTGGTACAAGAACAAGTACTGATCGACTAGATGGTGATCTAGTCGGTCGGCCACTGTTCTTGGACCGACTAGTTTCAGTCAGTTAATTCTTAGCTCTTTACTGTTTACAGTTAGTCGGTCTATGTTGACTCACCGACCGACTAGTTTGTGAACTAGTCGGTCAGTGATGCTTCTTTGACCGACTAGTTGAGACTGACTGTTCACTCTAAAATTCTCCTAAGCTACTGTTTACCGTTAGTCGGTCTAAGAACGTTTGATGACCGACTAGTTGACAATCTAGTCGGTCAACTTTTGTTCTTGGACCGACTAAGTCAACTTGCCTTCAGACTATGTTGTTTTGCCTCTTAGTCGGTCTACGTTCATTGGATGACCGACTAGTTGTGAAACTAGTCGGTCAGACAGTGTTCTTGGACCGACTAGTTTTCTAGGTCTGAAATTCTATCTCTTCTCAGATCTGCTCTTAGTCGGTCCATGCTTTGTGACTGACCGACTAGTTGATGAACTAGTCGGTCAGTGAGTGTTCTTTGACCGACTAGATCTCACAGATTTCTTTCCGTTGGAGATTGACCTAACTTGTTTTTATGGGACCCTATAAATACGAACCTAGGTCATTTCTATCTTCAATAGAGCTGCCATTAAGAGATTCATTGAGTTCTAAAGAGATAGCTATTCTCCCTCAAATCTAAAGCTCTCTTCCTCACAAGAAACCCATTCTCTCTCATTTCTAGATCTAGAGAGAAGCTTGTTCTTGGTGAGCTCTTCAAGCTATTGCTTGATTCAAGTTTCCAAATCTTCCCTAGGCACCCATTGCTGCTCATTTCCTTGGTGCTAGGGTTTGGTAACTTCATCTTCCTCAAATCCTTCATTCCACCTTTTGGGTAAGAAAAACTCAAGGTATAGGATTTTGTGGTAAGAGTATTTATTTCATATTAAACTCTTTTATATTGCTTATTGGCTCTCTCGGTTGTGAGAGAAGTTTGTGATCCCGGGTTGTGGGATTCACTTTGCCATTGCATGTATGATTTGATCTTGTGAAGGTTTTTCACAAGATATTCATAGTGGAAATCTTGAGTTAGGGTTTCTAACTCAAGTATCCGGAAGGGATCCGGGTGGTTGGGACGTAGGATCACCGGGAACAAGTCGGGGAGACTTGGGTGGATCCGAACCCATTAACTTCATTTGTTAGCATTGTTAATTTCATTGTTGTCATTCAATTTAAGCTTCCGCAAATTGACTTGGTAGTTGTGTGCAATTTAATTTGGAATAATACGCCTTATTATTTTAAAGTACTATTCACCCCCCCTCTAGTACTTGTGCAGTAGCTGGTAGGGCATTACATTTGGTATCAAAGCCAGATACTCAGCTATGTCTGCCAACGACAACAAGACCGTGCCTCCACCTTCCAACTACGACACCTTCAGGAACCGTGAAGGAGCGTCATCGGTGATGGAAGGACATTCCTCTACAAGGCCTCCATTCTTCAACGGTACCAACTACGGGTACTGGAAATGTCGGATGGAAACCTTCCTCCGAAGTGCATCTTTATGGAGGACTACAATGAAGGAGTACAACGATCCCGAAGAAGAAGATTTTGAGAAATGGACTACCGCGGAGGTCGCCGCGGAGGTAAGCAATGCCAAGGCAATGAACGCCTTGCAATGCGCATTGGAGCCCGAGGATTTCAATAAGATATGCACATGTAAGAGTGCATATCAAATTTGGAACTCTCTCCTCATACTACATGAAGGGACGAGTCGGGTAAGAGACTCTAAACTCGTTGTCGTAACCAAAGATTATGAAATGTTTAACATGCAACAGGGCGAGAAGATGAAAGAATATTACGCTCGCTTCGTTGACATAATAAACGAGTTAGAGGCCCTCGGCAAGATCTACACTCAAAAGGAGAAGTGCTTAAAGCTTATTGAAGGACTTCCCTCTTCTTGGGAAAAACGTACCTTCGCCATCGAGGAAGGTAATGACATGAACAAATATACCGTAGTTCAACTAATGGGTACTTTGATGTCATACGAGGTGCGCAAAGATAGCAAGGTGAAGCTACAAGAAAAGATGAAGTCATATTTGAACCTAGATGCGCCTAAGAAAAAGGCGATTGCATTCAAGGCGGCTTCATCCACATCTTCCGATGATGAAGACTCGGAAAACGAGTTGGACTTGGAGTCCATGGCACTCATGGCCAAGAAGTTCAACCGTTTCTTCCGGAAAGGTAACTTCAAGACCAAAGGTAAATTTGGTTCTTCTAACGCCTCTTCCTCTCCTTTGTGTTTCAAGTGCAATAAGCCAGGACACATGAAAGCGGAGTGTCCTCTCAACAAACAAAAGGAGAAGTGGAAGGCGCCAAAATTCGATAAGTCCAAGAAATACAAGAAGGGGTACAAGAAAGGACTTGTCGGAGCAACATTCACCGACTCCGAGGATTCCTCAAGCGGAGAGTCGGATGATGAGAAAGTGGAGCAAGCACATATGTGCTTCATGGCAAGAGAGGAGAACGATCAAGGATCCTCCTCTTCCGATGATAGTAATGACGAAAGCGATGAGGTAACGATGGATGATCTTAGAAATGCTAACTCTCAACTTTGGTCAAAATACACTAAGTTAGTAAATAGATATACTAAGGTAAAAGATGACCTAGCTAGCATTCAAACATCGCCTAAGAATATCATCACCAACAACGACACCGTTGTTGAAGAGTTAAGAAATGAGATTGTGAATCTCAAATCTAAACTTGAACATGTTAGCATTGAGGATGCGGAAGAACATGAGATAGCGGATTTAACTTCTCAAAACTCGACTTTGAGTATTGAGAACGAGAATCTTAAATCTCGTGTTTATGTGCTCACATCGCAAATATCCGCTTTGGATACTTCTTTGCGTTCTCTCAAAGAGAAATATGAGGACACATTGGGCCGAATCAACAAATTCAACAAGGGTAAGGGCCATTTGGATAATATCCTAAAAGATTTACTTCCGGCCAAACACCACATTGGCTTGGGGTATATGATGGGAAATTCATCCAAGTCGGTCACTACTTTTGTTAGGCCAACTTCCGAAGCCTCAACGAGTGGGAGCAAACACTCTATTGGTAGTTCATCTACCAATGGTGCTTCCACCTCGTCCACACCCTCTTTCGGAAAGAAACCCACTTTGGGTGGACCTCCAAAGAAGGGGCATGCCTACATGTACACTAATAACATGCCACGTAGGAACACACGTCCTACTCCACCGTCTCACACTTATGATGATTTTTATGCAACACATTCCCGGGCACGTGCACACCAAGTGAGACACCCTCACGCACGTGTTTCCACACATGCATATGTACACCCACCTCATCATATGAATAATTCTCTTCGTGCACCATTCCATCATGTCCCGTATGCCTATCCACAACATGCATCACGTAGAAATCAACGTAGCATGCATGCACCCAATAGGATGATGGCTCCCAAAATTTTCACTATTTGGAGCCCAAAGGACACAAGCATGGACGAAAAACAAATGTACATGAATGCTTATTTTTCGGATGTTGTGCATAGTAAGAATTATGTGGGGAAGTCTAAGTCCACTTGGACTTGGCTTCCAAAGGTCTAATCCCTTGGACCCAATGACCTTGGGTACCATGATATGAAAGTGTCTATCTTTAGGTACTCAAGGAAAAGAAAAAGAAAAGGAGCATCAAATTTAAATTTAGCTCCAAAGGGAATTGGATACTCGATAGCGGGTGCTCCAAACACATGACGGGTGACGCTCGTTTGCTCTCCGGAGTGGTTCCCATTGCGAATGGAAACCGCGTCGTATTTGGAGGCAACGAGAGCGGAACCATCATAGGTGTTGGTAAAGTCGGTAACCCTTCTAAACCATTAATTAGTGACGTTTATCTTGTTAGTGGTTTAAATCATAATCTTATTTCAATAAGTCAACTTTGTGACAAAGGTTACAAAGTTAGCTTTGCGAAAGGATTGTGTCATATTTTAAGAAAGGATAATGAAAAATTATTATTTTCCGGAACTCGTCGTAAAGACATCTATATTTTGGATCTTCCTAAGTCATATGAACAATGTCTCGTTGCTAACACAAGTGAACAACACTTATGGCATCGACGCTTTGGACATGTGAACTTTGGAACACTATATAAGCTTTCAAAATTGAATTCTATTAAAGGTTTTCCGAAGCTTGTTTTTGAAAAGAAAAGTTTTTGTGATTGTTGTCAACGCGGCAAGCTTCCTAAATCTTCATTTAAACCTAAGAAAAGCATCTCTACTAAACGGCCACTAGAGCTATTACATCTAGATTTATTTGGGCCAACTAGAGTAGCTTCCTTAGGAAATGTAAGGTATGGAATTGTCATCGTAGATGACTATTCAAGATTTACTTGGGTATTTTCATTGTGTAATAAAAATGAAGCTTTTGAAAACTTCACAATTTTTGTTAAGAAAGTACAAAATCTCTTAGGAACCACCATTGTCACTATTCGTAGTGATCTTGGAGGTGAATTTGAGAATGAGTCTTTTGAGACATTTTGTGATGAAGTTGGTATTACTCACACCTTCTCTTTCCCTCGTGCACCTCCTCAAAATGGTGTAGTTGAGAGAAAGAATAGGACGCTAGTGGAGTGTGCTCGCACTATGCTTGATGATAGCCAACTTGGCCATCAATTTTGGGCGGAAGCGGTACACACCGCTTGCTATGTGTTTAATAGAATACTTTTGAGGCCCGGCACTAAACAAACTTGTTATGAATTGTTGTTTGGTAGGTTGCCTCAAGTTAAACATTTTCGTGTTTTTGGTTCGAAATGTTTTATTAAGAACACATATGGTAGTTTGGACAAATTCGATCCGAGATCCGATGAGGGGATTTTTGTTGGATATTCTACGCGTATCAAAGCCTACCGGATATTCAACAAACGAACCTCAACGATCGAGGAATCGCTTCATGTCTCATTTAATGAAGGATTTGTTCCAACTAGAATTTCAAATGATAATGATTCTATGGATGTTTTATGTGATTCGTTTGAAAATTCTAAGTCTAATGATTCTATTGATTCTATTGAGACTAACCCAACTAATGAAGTTGTTGAGAATGTTCCAAGTGATCAAGGTATTCCCAAACGGCTTCATTCGGTTCGTGACCATCCCCATGAGCAAGTCATTGGCAATATCTATGATAGTGTCAAGACGAGATCCCAAGTTCACCGCTTCGCAAATTGTGCCTTTGCCTCATCGATAGAGCCAAAGAATATTAATGAAGCATGCGAAGATAGCGCTTGGATCTTAGCCATGGAGGAGGAGCTCATTCAATTCGAGAGGAATGAAGTTTGGGAGCTTGTTCCATTGCCATCGAAGAACCACACCGTCATAGGGACAAAGTGGATCTTCAAGAACAAAACCGACGAAAACCAAGTCGTCGTCCGGAACAAAGCTCGGTTAGTAGCTCAAGGCTATCGTCAAGAGGAAGGTATCGATTTCGAAGAATCTTTCGCTCCGGTAGCTAGATTAGAATCAATTAGATTACTTTTGTCTTTTGCATGCCATAAGAATTTTAAATTATTTCAAATGGATGTTAAAAGTGCATTTTTAAACGGAGATGTCGTTGAGGAAGTTTACGTTTCTCAACCTCCGGGCTTCGTAAATGAAAAATTTCCAAATCACGTTTTTAAACTAAAGAAAGCTCTTTATGGTTTGAGACAAGCTCCTCGAGCTTGGTATGATCGCCTAAAGAATTTTCTTTTGGATTTGAATTTTAAAATGGGCGAAGCCGATTCAACACTTTTTATTAAGCATGCGAATAATGATATTTTATTAGTTCAAATTTATGTTGATGATATCATTTTCGGTGCTACTAACTTCGCTCTTTGCGAAGAGTTTTCTAATGTGATGAAGGAACAATTTGAGATGAGCCACATGGGCGAACTCAAATATTTCTTAGGTCTCCAAATTCGCCAAATGAACGATGCAATCTTCATCCACCAAACGAAGTACACGGTGGAGTTGCTAAAGCGATTTGGAATGGAGAATGCCTCCGGGAAAAAGACTCCAATGAGCATGACTACGCATCTTGACAAGGATACGGGCGGTAAGGATGTAGACATTCGTCTATATCGAGGTATGATAGGTAGTTTGCTTTATCTTACCGCAAGTAGGCCCGATATTATGTTTGCCGTATGTATATGTGCTCGTTATCAGTCTCAACCTAAGGAGTCTCACTTAGTAGCGGTAAAGCGTATTTTTCGCTATCTAAGTTACACATTAGATTTTGGATTACTTTATCCGAGATCTAGCACATATGAGTTAGTCTCATATAGTGACGCTGATTATGCGGGATGCAAATCCGACAGGAAAAGTACTAGTGGCACTTGCCATTTTATAGGAAATTCTCTTGTCTCTTGGTTTTCCAAGAAGCAAAATTCCGTATCACTTTCAACCACCGAGGCGGAATATATTGCCGCCGGTGCCGCGTGTGCTCAAGTTCTTTGGATGAGACACACACTTAAAGACTTTGGTATAAATTGTGATACTTGCCCTATCATGGTTGACAACCAAAGTGCAATATGTCTTTCCAAGAACCCGGTACATCATTCCCGTTCGAAACACATAGATGTCCGACACCACTTTTTAGATGATCATGTTGCTAAAAAGGACATCATTCTAGTGTACGTTGAAACCCAAAAGCAAATCGCCGATATTTTCACGAAACCCCTAAAGGAGGACTCCTTTGTGCGGTTGCGTCGAGAATTGGGGATTATGGGTGAATCCGAGATATAGGATTCATGTTTCATTCAATAATTTTGCATGCTATTATTTTTGGCAATATCTCATTCATGCTAGAATTATTGGATTTTTCGGGAATTTTATGTGATATCTTGATTTTTCGTTCGATTTATGCGTAATCGTCAAATTTCTGTTTTTCGATGATTAATGGGGTAGTTTAGATGTTTATTGAGAGTTTTGAGATTTATCGTCCAAGCGTATTTTGGAGAGAACTTGATTTTCAAGTTTTTGTCTCTTTAGTCGGTTCATGTTCTGTGACCGACCGACTAGATTGAGATCTAGTCGGTCAGTACTTGAACGCAGACCGACTAAATCTTGTCAGTAATTCTTGGATTCAGCCACTGTTTGCAACTAGTCGGTTCAAGCTCATTGACCGACCGACTAGATCGTGATCTAGTCGGTCAGTGCTTGAACTGTGACCGACTAGTTGTGCCAGGGACTGTTTGGTAATTTGCGATCTCGACCGACTTAAACTCATTCTAATCGGTCTATTCTCTTTCTCCTCCAGCTCGAAATCCCGATTCCCCTCAAAACCCTTCGACTTCCGATCGATCTCCGGCCATTTTTCCGGCCATCTCCGTCGATCTCCTCCGTCGGCCCCTCGTTCTAGGTGATCTCCTCTCCTCCTAGGGTTAGATTTCCTTTCCTAGAGCTAGGGCTTGCTCGGTTTCTAGGGTTCTTAGGGTTTATCTATTTTTTTTTCGGCTAGGGCTTCTTCGTTTGATCTCCTTGTCCCGTGTCTTGCTTCGACTATGGCAAGAACACGCATTCCGATCACTCCCTCTAGCCCCTCTCCGATGACCGTTGATCCAATCTCTTCGGATCCCGAGCATCCAACCCCTCCGAAGCGTAGAGCCAAGACCACCCATCCTTCGTCGTCTTCGCCTCCTCTCAAGAAGAAGAGGACGACGACCGCTCAACCTAGAGGTCAACCGAAACCCAAACCCAAGCCTAAGCCAAAGGCCAAAATTCTTGCTTCTCAATCTTCGTTCCATACTCCTACCGATTCCGATACGGAGTATAACCCCGAGACCGAGACTCATAGGGAACCCACTCCTCCTATTCATCCCGAGTCTAGCACCCACCCTCGTACGTCTACCCGTAAGCCTAAGGGAAAGGGTCCTATGCCGGTGGGCGGTGTCGATATTTCCTTATGTCGCGATGACCCTTTGTGTCTCGCGGCGTATAACCGTATCGAACATTGCCCGCTGCTTCTGGAGCATTTCGTCCAGTTTAGCGACTTCATAGGGTTAGCTGATCTTCTGTCGTCGTCGGGTCTTCTCGATTACCTTCGATATGACCCGAAGGCGAATCCTCACCCCTACCCTAGATTAGTGAAGCTTTTCTATGCTAATAGGATCCGGGGTCAGTACGATCAGACCCACTCTGTTGAGACGACCGTTTTGGGGACTCCTATAGTCCTCACTGCGGAAATCTTAGGAGAGATTTTGGGTATCTCTTCGTCTGGCCTTCTTCCTTCTGATATCTCGGTAGATGATATTTCTTCTCTTGATCAGACCATCCTTTCAGAGATTTTCCATCAGATTCCTCCTGCCATGATTGGCGTGCCATCTAAATCATTCAAGCCAAATGCATGGGTCCTAAATCTGATTCTGAAGTCGTGCTTGCTTCCCAAGTACGGCTCCTCATCTTTACCATCCCAGCCATTTTTGAAGCTTATTTATGCGATCTTCATGGGGAGCTCGATTAATTGGGCTCGAATTATACTCGATAAGATTGACTCTTTCGAGTGTATTCGAAAGTCCAATAAATCGGCTCATATCCCATTTCCTTGCATGTTGACCCTCGTGTTTTGTCATTTTCGTGTCACATTGCCTCGTGACGATGAGCGTCCCCTTGGTCCTCCCCTGAATGCGACGACCGTCAAGAAATCTCTTGCGGCGCTTCGTCACGTTCAGAGGACAACACCTTCAGCATCTGTCCCTGCCTCTGCCAGTGCCTCTGCTACTCCCGTTGCCACCCTTGATGATGTCGTCCGGATACTTCTTCGTCACGAGTCCCGCTTGGCTCGTACCGAGGAGGTAGTTTGCCGTATGGCTCGTCAGATGGGTGTTGAGCTTCCTCCTTCCGTGTCTGAGGCCGAGGAGATGGACGATGAGGAGCTTGACGAGCTTGCTACTTCTTTTGCCCGTGGCGATGAGGCCACTGCTGCTGCTGCTGCTGGTACTTCCACTTCTGCTCCTGGAGTTGCCACCTCTTCCGGTGTTCCAGAGCCATCTGCTGCAGCTCTTCAGCCTTCTGAGCCTGCTGCTGACCCAGTTTCCGAGCCTGCTCATGTATCTGCTGCTGCTGCTTCTGTCGAGACTCATGCTGCTGTTGAGCCTGTTGCTGAGATCTCGACTCCTGCCCCGACGATTCCATCTGTTGAGACTCCTCTTCTC
Organism: Scilla litardierei; assembly: GCA_030789695.1. Taxonomy (NCBI): domain Eukaryota; kingdom Viridiplantae; phylum Streptophyta; class Magnoliopsida; order Asparagales; family Asparagaceae; genus Scilla; species Scilla litardierei. Next base: position 768,419,943 of record CM061142.1, on the reverse strand, counting down.
CCTGCAGAGCCTGAGTCCACTCCGTCGACTGGACCCACGGACGCTGCAGATCCAGCCTCCTCCTCGTGATCGTTGTTCCGAGGACTCTCCATATACGCTTTGGATGATATATTCTAGTGAGAGTGTCTTGGGTTAGGATGGGGTTGAGAGATGCTTTGATGTATTTTTTTTGTGCTTTCTGGTTGTCGGTGTTGGATTTTATGATATGTTGATGATGATGTACTTTTTGTTGTAGTATTTATTTTGATGAGGATGATGATGATGATGTATTTCTTTTTGATGATATGTAGCGCTTGATATGATGTATCTCATATATTCGATGTGATATTTTTTGGATGTACTCATGTTGTCTATATATATATATGTTCATCATCGTTCACTTTATCTTTTATTCGTCGTGCAAATTTTAATATTCGTTGAATATATTTGAAATGTGATATCGAATCGACGCATAAAAAGTTGGTTAAATGGATTTAAATTCTGTAATTTTATAGAATTGTTTTCCATGCACAAAATTAACCAAGAATATTGAATATTGAAGAGTATGTTTCTTTATTCAAGAAATGAATAATGATTTGGTGTTTTTGATGATTTTGATTTTTTTTGATAATGGAAAATTTGGCACAGCTTGTTTTGATTTCCACAATTTTTCCCTTGGTGTCAAGTTGGTCCATTGCCTTTGTCTACGACTCCCGATGTTGGATTTTACATTTCCTAATTGTTGTCATTGTATGCCCCCCATTTTTGGGATAATGCCAAAGGGGGAGAGATAATGATAATAAATAGCGCAAATGAAAATTTAACTCAATTTCCAAGAATCTAGTTTGATATGCTAGATTCAGGGGGAGTTAAGATACATATAAGGATTTTCAAAATCTGATATTTCAAAAATCAATTCACTTTATTTATCTTACTCGTCTGCTTGATGCAATTCATTTATATTCATTTTGGAATTAACGTGTCATCAATGCAGGGGGAGTAAGTATTTTACATTTGAATTATTATCTTTGATTATTATTTATGTTGGTTTGTCATCACCAAAAAGGGGGAGAATGTTGAATATTGGACTCCCCGGATTTGGTTTTGGATGATGAGCAAACATAAATACTTCATGAACTAACAATTTGTGAGCGCAGTATTGGAGATCGTCGCCAATTTCACGAGAATATTCAAAGCGACATCTCAACACTTCCAAAAGCTCGTATTCAAGCCTAAAGCTTCGTTGAAGCTCTTGCGACGCTTTGGAAGTAATGAAGATTCAATCGAAGCTCTCAAAGACCGTTTATTAAGGTTTTATTTATAGTCTTTTAGTTTCGATTGATAGAATGTTAAGCCTTGAGTATATCTTACATTTCTATCTTCATTACGCTCATTTCGTAGCTCTAGGATTCTTGCACAAGTTCACTCTAACTTCCTCGAAGCGTCGCGCTTCGATTCGGACTTTGTTGTGCATGTTAGTTGGTACAAGAACAAGTACTGACCGACTAGATGGTGATCTAGTCGGTCGGCCACTGTTCTTGGACCGACTAGTTTCAGTCAGTTAATTCTTAGCTCTTTACTGTTTACAGTTAGTCGGTCTATGTTGACTCACCGACCGACTAGTTTGTGAACTAGTCGGTCAGTGATGCTTCTTTGACCGACTAGTTGAGACTGACTGTTCACTCTAAAATTCTCCTAAGCTACTGTTTACCGTTAGTCGGTCTAAGAACGTTTGATGACCGACTAGTTGACAATCTAGTCGGTCAACTTTTGTTCTTGGACCGACTAAGTCAACTTGCCTTCAGACTATGTTGTTTTGCCTCTTAGTCGGTCTACGTTCATTGGATGACCGACTAGTTGTGAAACTAGTCGGTCAGACAGTGTTCTTGGACCGACTAGTTTTCTAGGTCTGAAATTCTATCTCTTCTCAGATCTGCTCTTAGTCGGTCCATGCTTTGTGACTGACCGACTAGTTGATGAACTAGTCGGTCAGTGAGTGTTCTTTGACCGACTAGATCTCACAGATTTCTTTCCGTTGGAGATTGACCCAACTTGTTTTTATGGGACCCTATAAATACGAACCTAGGTCATTTCTATCTTCAATAGAGCTGCCATTAAGAGATTCATTGAGTTCTAAAGAGATAGCTATTCTCCCTCAAATCTAAAGCTCTCTTCCTCACAAGAAACCCATTCTCTCTCATTTCTAGATCTAGAGAGAAGCTTGTTCTTGGTGAGCTCTTCAAGCTATTGCTTGATTCAAGTTTCCAAATCTTCCCTAGGCACCCATTGCTGCTCATTTCCTTGGTGCTAGGGTTTGGTAACTTCATCTTCCTCAAATCCTTCATTCCACCTTTTGGGTAAGAAAAACTCAAGGTATATGATTTTGTGGTAAGAGTATTTATTTCATATTAAACTCTTTTATATTGCTTATTGGCTCTCTCGGTTGTGAGAGAAGTTTGTGATCCCGGGTTGTGGGATTCACTTTGCCATTGCATGTATGATTTGATCTTGTGAAGGTTTTTCACAAGATATTCATAGTGGAAATCTTGAGTTAGGGTTTCTAACTCAAGTATCCGGAAGGGATCCGGGTGGTTGGGACGTAGGATCACCGGGAACAAGTCGGGGAGACTTGGGTGGATCCGAACCCATTAACTTCATTTGTTAGCATTGTTAATTTCATTGTTGTCATTCAATTTAAGCTTCCGCAAATTGACTTGGTAGTTGTGTGCAATTTAATTTGGAATAATACGCCTTATTATTTTAAAGTACTATTCACCCCCCCTCTAGTACTTGTGCAGTAGCTGGTAGGGCATTACATCACATGCCTTTTATTCGCTCCCACTAACCTTGAAAACTCTATAAGTTTTGTTCTTCTAAATCATATTTAGAAAACAAACATATTCCAGTATTCATGGTTATCATGAGCATTGACATCGAGTCTGATCCGAACAGATCTTTACACAGTTGTTGGCGAGAAAGTTTCATCACAATTCGTTTATAGAAGTTCTGATAATAACCGTTCTCAACTAGCATAACTTGTACTTCACTATTTTCTATCTGCACCAATCTTATGTCTTGAAAATTTACCTGCAGCCAAAAGGAACACTTCCTTTGTGCACGTCTTCTAAGGTCCATACCTTATTTACGTGTGATCGATCAAAAATGTAACCCTAGAGCACAACCTAGTATGGCGCAAATACACGGAGATAAATCCCCGGCAACGGCGCCAAAAACTTGATCGCGTCCGAGTGTACAACCGAAAAACGACTTGTAGTTTTACCGCAAGCGCACAGTGTAGCGGCGAGCGGGTATCGAACTCAGGGAGGACAAATGACCGTGTTTCCTTCCAATCACCTAGCTATCAAGAGGATCGAGAATCGTTTGGGGTAAACAGTCACAATCGTGCAAATGTCAAGAGAAAATATCAAATTAATAAAACGTCTAGGAGTAGGGAATCCCCACTACGGACCGCCTCTCATCATTGTGATTCATAGGTTTCGTTATTGCTACACTTGAATGTAAGTGAACTAGTCGCAACTAAATGTAGAACCAAGCTCACGCTATCGCGCTATCGTCGGTCAATAGAAAACCTAGGATATGGTCCAATCTCTTGCAAACCCTAGCCTAAGCTGCTCGCGTGAAGAACGACATCATCGGTCAATCGTATCTCGAGCCCACTCTCGTGCAAACTCGAGCTACGACCTAGATTGTGATAGTTCCTATCCGTCCAATCTCTTGCAAACGAATATGGGTATAGATTCACAATTGAAAATCCTAGCTTTGGTCCAATCTCTTGCAAACCAAGTTTAGAGAAATCCAATCGTCAATCTAAATCGAATTTCTAGGGCTTCCTATCAATTGGGACCCAATCTCTTGCAAATCCCAATCGATAAGAATCCCTAGCTATCTGTAATTAATCAATCACAACCTAACCCTAATCAATTCTAGCAACAATTCCATAATTTCATCACAATTTAGAAATAGGGTCTATAGGGTTCATCCCTACGCCCTAAGACAATGGCACTACTCAATATTCATCATGCAATTCTCAGAAAAATCAATAATAATATCAAGAGAATTCATTGCAATAGAGAAATAGCTAATAAAAATTGAGTTTTTGATAGGAAATAGCCAAACCAATGTAGATCCAATGGTTTCCCAAGAGTATCCAATAAAAATAGCCTTCAAATCTTCAAAAAGAAAGTCTAAATGTAATAATCTAAAAAGTTCTGAAAAGTTCTGAAAAGGCTGCCAAAAGCTCCTCTAACTAGGGCAAAAACTGGGTTTAAATACCCCCTAAAATCGCCCAGAAAATCGTGACCAAACTGCCCCTGCACAGCCCAGAAATCGCAACTTTCGCAACAGGCGGAGCGGCTTACTCGGCCGAGTGACATTGTCACTCGGCCGAGTGACAGACCCTGTAAGAAAACAGTAAGTCAGGGGTTCAGGGTCTGCCTTCGGAGGTGACTCGGCCGAGTGGCTTTACTCACTCGGCCGAGTGGCATTCATACTCGGTCGAGTGGGGCCTCTCAGATTGTCTGACAGATTCCAGTAACTCTGCCTCTTTTTGGACGAATTTCTCGTGCCACTCGGGCGAGTGAACTCTCCTACTCGGCCGAGTGGGTTGTCGTCACTCGGCCGAGTACACGCTGATTCTCTTCTTTGTGCGTGTCCGTTTTGGTCGGCCGAGTGGGCTGTATTGCTCGGTCGAGTGAGTGCTCCACTCGGCCGAGTGGCATGCTGTAAATGCCAATCTTCTCCGTTTCTCCTCCTCGTCGCTCCTACGAAGTTCCTTCTTCTTCCGCCCATCTTCCATCGCTGAATGGCCCTCAAATGAGTCGTGGGTGACACTCCTTAGCGCTTGCGAACCACTTGATCTCAAAATCGCTCCGAATCGCTCCATATTTCCTGAAATACGACAAAAACAAGAAATAGTGAAAAGCATCGCAATATTGTCGAATAATCGTGAAAAACACAATATGGGCGATCAAAACGGCATGCAAACATGCAGAAAAAAGGTGTAAAATACGGAGTGATCAACGTGCAAATGACCTTTTTCGGATTGCATCAAACTATATTTCAGAGTCCTTACTCTGAATGGCATCCTGGAAGTTGACTAGACCATCATCAACTATGATGTTTTACTCGACTTCTTCGTCTCACGAGGCTCGAGTAATCATGTAACTTCCTAACGATTGATTTAAGGAATATCATATTGATAAAGTCCTAACATAACCTTATCAAGAACCTATGCATTATTATCTGCGGCTTAACCCAGAAGGAGGATTGTAACTCAGAGTCACTAGCCATGTATCTCACCAAGTCTAACAGAGTGTGATTCATTCTTTCCAACACACCGATGTGTTAAATGACTTGATCTGAGAGAAAATCTCATTTTCTTGTAATTACACAAGAATTATACATGTAAGTATTTGCCTCTTCGATCTAATAGAAGCAGATCAAATACTTCTGTCATTGAGTTCTTTATTATATTAGACTTGTGTTTCATCAAGAACATGTGTCGTAATAATATAAGAATACCATATCTTGGCTAATTTAGACTTGGGTACGAATACATCAGTATGTACGAGAGCATAAGTTCTCCAATTCATTCTCCCACTGTCTTACAAAAGGAGTTTTGGCCATCATACCTTTGAGACAAGACTCACAAGTGTCTTTTGACTTATAATACGAGAGGTCAAGAGACCCCTCTTTATGTAACTTGTCAAGTCTGTTTTCTTCGATACGCCATAGTCAATATTTACCATGTATATACTTTGCTACTAACTTACGCATTCATGTATTAACTCTTAATACAATATTGTTATACAAAATTCTCATACTTAAACATTTCTTCAGAAGTAAAGTGACGACATTTGCCAAGTGTGAAATGCGTCCCGCATGGCCCAAAGACAACTCTTGCTCATTAGCCAATATGCAAGACAATCTATTCACTTGTATAACAATTATTCTGAAACTTTAGACATCAAACATGTCTCATTTTCTGTTCCTCCTACTACGCCTTTTCTCACGATGCACAAAACATTCTTTCTCAATGAATTATCATTAGTTCCTTCTCCTTTCTAAATCACATTTAGACATTTCATGTCTTAACACAAATATTAGATGTGCAAGCATCACATGCATCCAAACACTTGACCTTTAAAACCTTGAGGAGGCTCAACAAGTTGTTCACATCAAGATCTAATTTGGATACATGGTCTTGCACCGCTCTTACACTCATCTTCGAGTCAAACAGTTTGATCTAAGTTTTGAACCTTGCGAATTGAAACTGTTATCCATACAACCTTGAGGAGACTCAACAAGTTGTACGGAGAAACGTGCTTTGAACATCATTATGTTCAAGCCGCCCCTGCTCATAGAGTCGTCATAGAGTCGAGTGTTAAGTAGCGTGCTTTTATTGTGTTAGATTTTAGAGCTTAAGGAAATCATTGTCCTTAACTCAATGCTAAGAAGGACACTTTAATATCAGTGAGAACATAGTTTGGTTTATCAAATATTCCTTAACCAACCATTTTGTCCAGTTAACTTATTTCTTTCAAGGATATTATGATTTGGATTCCACTTCATTAAAACATATAATTACCCTAGTTTAGCATATGTTCATGATTTTTAAATATAGTTAAAATGGTTTTTATTCAACTATATCCTCCCACTATTTTAGCGATCATCTTAAGCCATATAGATGAACGAATTAAGACATTTAATGGGAGAGGGACCCAGCCACCCTGAGCTTCACAACCTTGAGGAGACTCAATAAGCTGATCGACTCTGCAGTTGTTAAATAAACTCTTTATCAATCACATCATATGTGACTCCCTATTGGTTTTTACCTCTAGTCACTTATGATCGTAAGGAGACTCAACAAATCATAATGACAAGTCTAGTCGAACCCTTGTTTTCATGTCTAATATTAACTTACACTGATACTCGAGGAGACCTGACGCATCAGTTTGGGTTAATACCAGACTACATCACATGTATGATGGAGTCAGTTTCAAAAAGAGACAATGTCATAGCTTGAGGAGACTCAACAACCTTGACAGACGTCTTTTGGTCCCCTGATCCAAAAACGAGGATGGTTATGACTAATCTTGAAGAAGATTTAACTTATTTGACTAGATGTAATCGATGGTTTCACATAATCATAATTCGCTTCCTTACGGTCCACCAGAACACGACCAGGGATTTCGCTAGGCCAGAATCACTATCCCTAGTCGAGCTAGGGTGATCCACAACACTAGTCAAAAAATGCTAGACATCCTTTAAGGGTACTAATTATTCATATGTGTGACATCGACTTGAAATAGCTTCATTAAAACTAGTTAATCATATCAACTAGTTGAATCCTAAAATTCGAAATTATTAAGATTGGTTAATAACTTTTATTAAAGTCTTTATCAAATATAAGGATTTTTAGGGTGCTATCCTAATCACGTATTAGGGATTTAAAGTTCAAGTTGCAACAATTTAAATCATAGCATTTTTAAAAATTATTATTAGAACAATTAAAATAATAATTATTGGAGAGGGATGCCCTAATCATGTATTAGTAGTTTAATTTGTTGCAACAATTTTAAATCATAGCATACCAATCAAAATTATCTTATAATTTTTAGAAAGCTTTTAATTGCTATCCTAAAAGCTTTTCTTGTATTATCACATAATAAGCAATAATAAAATAACCATTAAAAGTATCAACTAAACATTTTAGCAGGATAACAGATCAATTAAAATTATCTCATAAAATTAGCCTGCAACTTAAAAGAATTCTCTCATAAATTTAAGTTACATAAATAATTAACATATATATAATTATCAAGATCTAAAATTTTAAAATTATCACATGATTTTTAAAAGGGAATCATGTAGATCAGGTGGCACCTGATCTAATAGATCAGGTGCATGCGAAAAAAAGGCGGACCTCACAGAAAGTACATGCTCATGTGGGGCTTGTACTTTCCACTTTTTGTGTCTTGGCACCTGATCTATTAGATAAGGTGCCACCTTTTCTATATCATTCTCTTTTTAAAATTAGATCTAAGTTTACAAAAAACAATTTTTTCAAAAATGAAAACATCCCATGGAACGACAATTTTAATAGCTTAATAAACCTCCATCTCATGGAGAAAACATGCTGCATCCTATGCACTTTATAATTGCAAAAACATAGATCAAGTAGACCTGGCTTTGATATCACTGAAGGGTATCGCTCTGATATCGTTGCAACCCTGTTAAGGCCCATCATCCATGGTACCTTAGACCCGTCACCTGATCCCTCACGAACTTGTTTTACTGCATGCCTCTCGACAATGCCCAACCCATCATAAGATCCACATCTTATCGGGACTAGGTACGGTAAGAGCGATTACTTCGGGTCAGCTCATAAACCGAGAACCCGTACTCAAGCATCAACAAGATCTGATACCACTGAAGGATTTTCTTGGTCATTAGGGCTATAAAATTGATGTCCAACCTAAGTCAGACGGACGACGAAACTAAATCAAGCAGCGGAAAACAGATCTTAAAACATTTTTAAGTCAAGCCCTAAATAATAAACCCTAGCCAGAATCTCTACTATCCCAGCGTTGGGTCCGACCAATCCCTAAAGATAGATCTATCTAATGGTAATTATAAACACATGTAATTAAACTACATACCTTTCACTTCGTTTCCGCAGAATACGAAGCATTGTTTTCATCAACATTTCTTTTTCTCCAAAGCAATGCCCTAAGTTGGGACTAAGCTGCTTCTCCCGAGCCGAACCGCGTCCCGAATCGAATCGCGTCCCGAACCGAACCGCATCCCGAGGCGAACAACACCCTTATCACCGAGCCAACCACACGCTCCAGAAAGTTTCACCTTGAGTGGATTCTCCGTCAAGACTTCGGATCCGATCCGAACTCATTCGTAGCTTTGCTAAAGCCTGATCAGGAGAAAGGAAGAAATAGGGAGAAGAGAGAATATTAATGTAAGCTTAGATCCGAGCTTACTCACGTTTAATGGAGCTACTCAGAACTGGAGCTTTGGTGCGAATTTCAAGGAGGGGGGTTGGCCCCTATTTATATAGGCGGTTGACCCCTCCTCTCTTCTCAATTTCCGATGTGGGACCAAAGATTTTGGAGAATTTACTTTGCACAAAACATGCATTTCACAAAGGAAATGTTTAAATAATTAAATGTCTCCCACCATAGATCTCCAAGAGCAACGACATACATCATTGCGAAGAGGGTTGAACGGTGAACGCATATGAAAAAACCTCACTCAATTCCGAGTCTGTTTGATCTTCAAACGAGGACCCAAAGATAGCCCAAAACATACTTTGTGCACAACACAACCGCCAAATTTTGGGTTAAAACCCCCGACTGTGGGTCCCACCGCATGGGTCCCACGCTGCCTGCCAGCGGGCGGGCGCTGGTGCCTGCCCGCCCAGCACGCACTGTCTCTTGCCCACCAGGAGGATCAGGCACCACCCCGCAGGTCGGGGGCCTGCAGGTGCGGGCGCCTGCGGGTGCAGGCGCCCGACCTGCAATGCCCTAAACAAGCCCGTTTGAGTGTTTTGGCTCTATCTTTCACTTTTGGAGACCGTTTTGGACGTCGTTTGAACCTGGGTTTAGACCGGGACATTCCCTTCATCCAGATACACATCTCATGTGTTAATCCCACATATAAAATTAGTCCTTTAAGCTTATGTCACAAACATTTTGTGACGTATTAATTCACTTGCATCCAATGCATCATCTCGCTAATTTCTACCTATTACTTGATGAAGGTCTCACTCTGTGTCAGACCCTACAGCCTGGCCCTGCTACAGGTGGGGCTCGAAACCCCAGACGATAGTGACAACGAGCAACAGGTGTCGTCCCTGTTTCGGTATCATAATTATGTGGTTAACTCATCGACATGAGTATTGTCAGGACTACCCTGACTGTGTCCGTGATGAATACCGCAGTTTTAGTCCCTTTGTAAAACTATACCACTTAGTCAAGCCTAGGTTACGGTCAATGTCAACCCCAATAGCTCGAAGCTGGTTAGGCTTCATTAATCGTTAGTCAAACAATGTTGGACTTCTTCCAACATACTCTGGCCAGAGTTTTTACTAAAATCGAACTAACACGTGCGACACTAACTCTCATGAACGGGAGAGACGACTCCTCTCTTAGTCATTACTCTCCTCGCACGCTTCAAGTGTCACCCAACTAAAGACCTTTCAACGGGGCTTGCCCCGAGGCTAGATTAGAGATCTAAGTGACACCGTTCACGTACAGGTTCGTACAATAGCCTCAAGCCTAAGGACCAACTTGCCTATCATCACCGAGAGTTATTACCGACAGATTAGTCGATATTAACTATATGATAACTCTTGTTGGGTCATTCTGTGAACTCATTCTCCAATGAGCACATGTGTCTCGTCTTCCACTTCTCCAAGTCAAACGATCATGAGATCATCGTTACCACTCCATGGTGAACACTAAGACACAATGGTCTATCCAATGTGTCGATATCCATTTCTCGAAACATCTACGACCACGAACATTTTTAGACTTATGCTGCAATCGGTCAAACACTTCTTAATGATCGAGATCTCCATCTTAATATATGTTTGACCTCGCATTAAGTCTCAGGACTTTACCTAAGTTCTAATGAAGACTACATTATTATTAACTTAGGTAAATTCTTACCAAACAACTTACTGTTATTTCGAACAAGATGTTTGTCCACATACACATGGATAAATAGCCTCGTGGGCATACTCATCTCCTAACACAGATATCCACCCAAGGCTAAGTACCTTACATCAATATGCTTTCATCTCCTTCTCTAATTTCTTCCTTTTAATCTTCCACTATATGTTTCATCCATTGGAAACTAACTTGAGCGTCGGATGGAAATTGGTCAGGCCCCAACGCTGACCCCCTAACGTTTTTCTTACGTTGCTTGATAATGGAGACACCGCGAATCTAGGCCAACATCCATCTGTGGAGTCTAATCCTAGCTCACTTTGACCCCGAGACGCTCGATCACGGGTCCCACTTCAACCACCGACAAGGCTCTATCCCAACTAAGGAACTATCTTCAGCCCAAATCACTGTTGAGCCAAAAATGGATTTAACAGGTATATAAAATAATTATGTAAAATCAAAACAGTACTACTTGGAAATTGATGAGTATTTATTGTATATAGTTTTCCCTCTTTTTTGCACGTTTTACATCGTTTTATTCTCCATTCCTTCCCGTTTTCCGCGTTTTATCTCCTCTTTTGCTTTTGTGGTCCCTCATGTGGTTTGCAGGAAATATGTGTCGATTAGGGACCATATGGTATCGTTTTCGACTCGGTCGCATCAGACCGATTTCCTGAGGCGGCTTGGGAGAATTCTGTGGGTTATTTTGGTCTTTTGGGCTCGCGTATATAAGCGTCCCTTCTTCCTCCTACGAGAGAGGCTTCTTTTCAGCCATTTTTCTGTTATTTTCTAGGTTTTGGGAATTTTGTAAGGATTCTATGTTGGAAGCAACGATCTAGGAACTTGGTTTGATGATGACAAACGTGTCGGTATATCTAATGTGTGTGCTCAGTGTGTTTCAGGCTTGGCGAAACAATGTATTCTCAGTATTTGGCGAAATTGCTATTCGTATAGCACATTGGGAGAGATGGAGCGTGTGTGCACAAAGAAGTTTGACTTGGTCAATGAAGAGCAAAATTTGGACTTGGTCCAATATGGGATGAGATGGGGATGAGATGGACTTGATCAAATCTTTTAGTAAGATTTACAAATATTTGAATTCTTCCTAATCCCATTAGTTTTACTATAAGATCAAACAGAATCCCAAAGTTGATTGACTCAACCCTATCACTAGCCAATTTCAAAATTCCTAGTTGGTTGTGCCCTCATCATATTCAAACTTCTTTTTCCTATTCAAATTCCTTAGCCAAAACAATTCTATCACATTCAAAATCCCTATCCAATTGCCAAATATCATCAAACCCTACCCTATGCTATAAATACAATTGTTCATCCTAGGGTTTCTGGGTGCGGCAAACAAAGAAAAAGAAGGGCTACAAGTTTTTCATTTGCGGCAACAAAAAATATTGTGAGAGGTGGCTACAAACATACGGCATACAATACATTATCAAAAACCTTAACTCTTATTTGCCGTGGCCACATACCCAAAGTCCCGAAGATATAAATCAAGAGAACGGCCTTCATCTAATTAAAAACTGACGGCATCAACTCATTGAAGCCATCATCTTATTTCTGTAAGATCATCAAATCAAAGACCCAAGGCCAAGCCGTCAAGATCGAGTTATCGCCGTAGCTGCAGACCCATCACCGTCAAGATCGAGTTATTGCCACAGCTGCAGACCCATCACCGCACACACCGTCGATATCTCGCTGCCGTGGAGTCTCGCCGCCAGTCACCGCTCGGAGAAGACGAGGAAGTCGCCGCCAAACGAAGAGATCGTCGCCGTCGAGAACGAAGTCGAAGCCACCGCTTGAAGATCATCGTCGAGAGGTGTCAAAACTCGCCGTTGTCGAAGACGAGAACGCCGCTGCTGCTGTCGAAGTCAGAGTATTCACGTCGCCATCACCGATCGAGCAAAGCAACCCGTCGCCGTTCAAGTTGGAATCGTCGTCCGAAGTGTTGCCCGCTGCAGCCCTCGAGTTGCTACCGTCGTGGAGATTCATCGGAGAACCGCACGTCGAAGTTGAAGCTATCACCATCGCCTGAGATCCACGCTGCTGCCGACGACCACTGCCTCGCCTGAGATCCACGCTGCTGCACGCCGTGAAGCGGAGGAGTCGCTGTCGAGGTGAAGCGCCGCCTGCATACCATTGAGCGAGGCGACGAAGTCCATCGAGTCCGCCGCTGTCGTCGTCGGAGGAGCGAACGCTGCACGCCCTCACAACTCGACGAAGGGATTTTATTTCGTGCTGACGTGGCTGTTTCTGAGCGATTCAAAGATTGAATCAACGGCGGAGATCGTCTCATGCGAGATCACGTGAAAGTTAAAGCGAAACGAAGCTTGCGTTGTTCGCTGCGCTGACGTGGCAATCACATTCCCGTAAAAGCTAAAGGCTAAAGAGCTGCCGCACGACTCTTGAAGGATGATGTGGAAAGGAATAATTTGGGAGCTACTTTGCGCACCGACCGAGTTCAATTTGGATTGAACTGATTTGCTTAGTGCACCGACAGCTTATTTAAAAGGGAGCTGCTATACGCACAGACCGACAGCTTATTGAGGATTGAACTGAAATTGCTTTGTGCACAGACCAGTGCATATCTTGACATCCAGGAGTCGGATTGAGACACCGTTTGCGTCAGATTGGAGCTGACGACGTGCTGATTGACAGAGACGCCTACACGGACACAAACTGAGCATTTCTAAACCCTTAAACTCTTTTATTTGTGTCTTAGTGTAACGTTCTCTGTAGGGGAAACTTTTACCTATTTTTGTGGACTATTTTGGGACTTGTCTGGTTGGGGCTAGACAAGTGGGACCCAGCTAGTTTGGGACTAGCTGGTAGAAAGCTTTGCTAGGATTGATAGTGAGAGGAAACACTGTGTGTGTGGTACTGAGAGCCTGGCGAGTGTAGAGACGTAGAGGGTGCTCTGAGCGTGCTCTAACTTGTGGTTTTGTACCTATTGCGCTATTCATACTAGTTCTGCTTTGGGGGCTGGAGTAGGTCGTTGGGACGACCGAACCAGGGTAAATCTGCTGTGTACTCTGTGTCTGCTTGTCATTACTCTGGTTGTACTTTTAACTGCGTGTGATTTCTCATGAGTTGCACGAGAATTTTTTATTAGCCTATTCACCCCCCCTCTAGGCTAGGATCCAGATCCAACAAGTGGTATCAGAGCCAGTTTAGTAGATCTAGCCTAGTTTGACCATGGACCACATTGATAGTGCTTTTGCTGAGGGTCAGTCTATTTCCCGACCACCTAGATTTAATGGAGTAGACTATACTTATTGGAAAAATCGTATGAGAATCTACTTGATTTCTATTGATTATAAAGCTTGGCAAATTGTTGAAAAAGGCTATAAATCACCTGTGATAAAAATTGAAAATACTGAGATGCTTAAACCTGATGATAAATGGGATGATAATGATTGGAAGCTTTATTCTCTTAATGCTAAAGCTATGAATGCTCTTATTTGTGCATTAGATAAATCTGAATTCAATCGTATCTCACATTGTCTAACTGCGCAGGAAATATGGCATACTTTGGAGGTGACGCACGAGGGAACGTCACAGGTGAAGGAGTCTAGACTTGCACTTCTGAGCACGGAATACGAGGGATTTCGCATGCTACCATCAGAGACGATATCAGAAATGTTTGCGAGGTTCACCAACATTGTCTACAAGTCTAGTTCGCTCGGTAAGCCATATTCTAGCCTTGAGCAGGTGAGAAAGATATTAAGAGCACTGCCAAGCTCTTTCAGGCCTAAAGTCACTGCCATCCAAGAAGCAAAGGATCTATCGCAGATGAGGGTGGAGGACTTGATAGGTAATTTAATGTCCCACGAGCTTGAATTACAAAACGTGGATAAAAGGGAGAAACCTGAGGAAAAAGAAAAAGCTACCAAGCCACTTGCTCTGAAAGCTGACGAAAGTGAAGAAGATGATGATGACATAGCGCTAATGGTCAGAAATTTCAGAAAGTTTGTCCAGACCAAGCAAGGAAGAGCAGAAATGGCACCCAGGTTTAATCGCTCCAACTTTTTTCAGTCTTCTAAGCAAAATTATGATCAGAATACTACTAATAGAATGACTTGTTTTAAATGCAAGAAAAGAGGACATCGAATGAGGGATTGCCCACATGAGACAGCTCAGGTAGCTAAAGAAAAGGGAAAATCCAAGGTGCTTACTTGGGACATGGATAGCGAAGCTGAGAGCGAGGAGGAGGAACACGAAGCTCATTCATGCATGACATTGATGGGAATACATGATGAGGTAATTTCTGGTAGTAAAACTGAACTCCTTACTCTTTGTAAAGAAATGCAAGATAAAATAGTAGAGCTTGAATCCACTATAGATGACTACCAAAATTAAAACTTTGAAATGCAACAATCTGAATATGAAATGTCTAAAGAGATTGAAAAACTCAAAATTGATATTGTTGCTCGTGACTCTACTATTGATATTCTGAAAAAGGAAAAATCCAGTTTTAATGATGAAGCACCTTGTCTCTCTTGCCCTTCCTTGATGAATAATATTAGCATGCTTAAACTTGATTTGATTAAGCTCGAAACTGAAAAAGACTATGTTATTAGAGAGCTTAATGATAAATTCTGCATGTTGGATAATGATTTTAAAAGAAAAATGGTTGAATTTGAAAAGAAGGAAGAGGAAAACAAGAGAGCTTTTATAAGTAAGTGCACATTGCTTGTGGAAGAAAATAAATTGTTGAAATCCAAAGTCTCTAATCTTGAATTGGCCATTAAGAAATTCTCTATGGGAAAATAATCGTTGGATAATATTTTAGAGAATCAATTATATGGCAATAATAGAAGAGGACTTGGATTTGGTTTGAAAAATGCCGAAAAGCCAAAATTCAAGAAATTCCACAATGCACCATCTATTGCGAAGAACTTATATGCAAAGTGCTTTACTTGTGATAGTGTAGGCCATACTTCATACTATTGTAAATTTAGGAACACAAATATCAAATTTAAACAAGTGTGGGTTCCTAAAACAATATTGGCTAACACTAGTGGACCTTGTTGGATTCCAAGGTCACACTTAACACCTTTCATGTAGGTGTGATGGAGTTTTGGCGAGGAGCGATAAATTCAATGTCTCATTCTTTTAGCTCCTTCGTCAAAAAGCGACGAGAAGGTATAATTTTCTATCCCTCTTTGCACTTCATTGCATACCTTCATAAATTTTTTTGTGTGCTTGTTTTATTTTGTTTTGTGTGCTTGCATGCATGATTTTTAATGTTTTTAAAAAAAAAAAAAAAATATGAAAAACCAAAAATTTAAAAAAAATTGTGCTTATTGGTTATCCTCTTATGAATCCCTTAAGTGGTATTGTATGAATGTTCAATCTATCCCTTGTAGAAGTCAATTCATTATTGTTGTAGCTACATGAACATGATGTTATTCTTTTTAGTAACTATGACATGTCTCATAAGTTTTAAACTTGACTTCTACACCTACATTTGCACTTTCACGATATTCGACTTCTTAGTACTTTTGGAGATTCTTTTGAAGAATAATGGAAAGTGAATGTAGGAATGATTAATTTCTGAATTTTCTAAGGGATATGAAGTGTTTAGCCATGAATTAAAATTGAGCAAAAAAAAATTGCAAATGAAAAAATATATGAAACTTGCTCCGTATGAAAAATGGATACACTTCATGGCTTAAACACAACCCACGAGTATCCAACTTGTGCTACATGGGTAATCATTAGCGTTGGTGTATATAACTCGTCAAGCAATGCCATCCCACATTTAATAGTCCTTTTAGGCCATGTTTTGGGATTCGGTAACTTGAACTCATCTTTGATGAGGTGGGAAAAAATCAATCCTAGTGATATTCATGAAAATTGGAAAATGTGGGTTGATTTGGTTGAATATTTGAAATTGAATCTCCTCTTGTACTTTATTGTCTATATCATTTCACTTACACAAAGGTGGAGAAGTCTTGGTATGAAATTCTATGAACTTGACTTGTCTATTATTTGGATTACTCATGCAAATTACACGCTACATCTAATAATGACTTTATTTTTGCATGGGATATTTTTGTGACTTCGTTAATCCACTTTTGGTGATTACAAAGGGGGAGAAAGAAAAGATGTTGACAACTTGATGTTGATATTATTTGTTGAAGGGGGCTTGAAATATACTTGAATACTTGTTGAAGGGGGAGCTTGAGAGAATGGGGAGCTTGCTATTGTATTTGAGCATTATTAGTTTGTGCATGCCATGTTATAGTGCTTGAATATTCATCTCATGATTCATATTGCATTACACCCTTCAACACACTTCACACACTCATTCCTATTGATCAAATCTTTTGTGGGTTTGTCATCACCAAAAGGGGGAGATTGTTGGAAGCAACGATCTAGGATATTGGTTTGATGATGACAAACGTGTCGGTATATCTAATGTGTGTGCTCAGTATGTTTCAGGCTTGGCAAAATGATATACTTTCGATATTTGGCGGAATTGCTATTCGTATAGCACATTGGGAGAAATGGAGCGTGTGTGCACAAAGAAGTTTGACTTGGTCAATGAAGAGCAAAATTTGGACTTGGTCCAATATGCATGGGATGAGATGGGGATGAGATGGACTTGATCAAATCTTTTAGTAAGATTTACAAATTTTTGAATTCTTCCTATTCCCATTAGTTTTACTATAAGATCAAACAGAATCCCAAAGTTGATTGACTCAACCCTATCACTAGCCAATTTCAAAATTCCTAGTTGGTTGTGCCCTCATCATATTCAAACTTCTTTTTCCTATTCAAATTCCTTAGCCAAAACAATTCTATCACATTCAAAATCCCTATCCAATTGCCAAATATCATCAAACCCTACCCTATGCTATAAATACAATTGTTCATCCTAGGGTTTCTGGGTGCGACAAACAAAGAAAAAGAAGGGCTACAAGTTTTTCATTTGCGGCAACAAAAAATATTGTGAGAGGTGGCTACAAACATACGGCATACAATACATTATCAAAAACCTTAACTCTTATTTGCAGTGGCCACATACCCAAAGTCCCGAAGATATAAATCATGAGAACGGCCTTCATCTAATTAAAAACTGACGACATCAACTAATTGAAGCCATCATCTTATTTCTGTAAGATCATAAAATCAAAGACCCAAGGCCAAGCCGTCAAGATCGAGTTATCGCCGTAGCTGCAGACCCATCACCGTCAAGATCGAGTTATTGCCACAGCTGCAGACCCATCACCGCACACACCGTCGATATCTCGCTGCCGTGGAGTCTCGCCGCCAGTCACCGCTCGGAGAAGACGAGGAAGTCGCCGCCAAACGAAGAGATCGTCGCCGTCGAGAACGAAGTCGAAGCCACCGCTTGAAGATCATCATCGAGAAGTGTCAAAACTCGCCGTTGTCGAAGACGAGAACGCCGCTGCTGCTGTCGAAGTCAGAGTATTCACGTTGCCCCCACCGATCGAGCAAAGCAACCCGTCACCGTTCAAGTTGGAATCGCCGTCCGAAGTGTTGCCCGCTGCAGCCCTCGAGTTGCTACCATCGTGGAGATTCATCGGAGAACCGCACGTCGAAGTTGAAGCTATCACTATCGCCTGAGATCCATGCTGCTGCCGACGACCACTGCCTCGCCTGAGATCCATGCTGCTGCACGCCGTGAAGCGGAGGAGTCACTGTCGAGGTGAAGCGCCGCCTGCATACCATTGAGCGAGGAGACGAAGTCCATCGAGTCCGTCGCTGTCGTCGTCGGAGGAGCGAACGCTGCATGCCCTCACAACTCGACGAAGGGATTTTATTTCGTGCTGACGTGGCTGTTTCTGAGCTATTCAAAGATTGAATCAACGGCGGAGATCGTCTCATGCGAGATCACGTGAAAGTTAAAGCGAAACGAAGCTTGCGTTGTTCGCTGCGCTGACGTGGCAATCACATTCCCGTAAAAGCTAAAGGCTAAAGAGCTGCCGCACGACTCTTGAAGGATGATGCGGAAAGGAATTATTTGGGAGCTACTTTGCGCACCGACCGAGTTCAATTTGGATTGAACTGATTTACTTAGTGCACCGACAGCTTATTTAAAAGGGAGCTGCTATACGCACAGACCGACAGCTTATTGATGATTGAACTGAAATTGCTTTGTGCACAGACCAGTGCATATCTTGACATCCAGGAGTCGGATTGAGACACCGTTTGCGTCAGATTGGAGCTGACGACGTGCTGATTGACAGAGACGCCTACACGGATTACAAACTGAGCATTTCTAAACCCTTAAACTCTTTTATTTGTGTCTTAGTGTAACGTTCTCTGTAGGGGAAACTTTTACCTATTTTTGTGGACTATTTTGGGATTTGTCTGGTTGGGGCTAGACAAGTGGGACCCAGCTAGTTTGGGACTAGCTGGTAGAAAGCTTTGCTAGGATTGATAGTGAGAGGAAACACTGTGTGTGGGGTACTGAGAGCCTGGCGAGTGGAGAGACGTAGAGGGTGCTCTGAGCGTGCTCTAACTTGTGGTTTTGTACCTATTGCGCTATTCAATCTAGTTCTGCTTTGGGGGCTGGAGTAGGTCGTTGGGACGACCGAACCAGGGTAAATCTACTGTGTACTCTGTGTCTGCTTGTCATTACTCTGGTTGTACTTTTAACTGCGTGTGATTTCTCGTGAGTTGCACGAGAATTTTTTATTAGCCTATTCACCCCCCCTCTAGGCTAGGATCTAGATCCAACATTCTATACTCTACTTCTTTGTTGTTTTTATTGTTCTTATTGCTTATTAGTGTAATAGCTTAGTTTTTCTAAATAGAAACTCTCTCTTTGTTAATATTGCTTTGTTTTATCATCTACTACTAACCTACTCCGAATCTATGGCTTTAGATGCTTACCCATTGCTAGGAATCCCTTTCATTGTAATGTGTAGTGAGTAGTTTCCTTCTAGGGCAATGGGATGAACCTCATTGGATTAGGGTTATAGATGTGATTAATTAATTAACTTAATTGCTGGGCTAATTGATATTAGGGATACATTGGGACAATTATTATCATCGTAGATTCGACCCCTTCCCATCGGAACGATCGGATTGGATGCCGACTAAAAATCGGGGCAGGAGGGAGATTGGGGATATTCGTCGAGTGTAATGCGCCCAACATACACCGATGCATCAGAGACCACTGACTTCGGTGTATGTTGGGTTGGCCTATCATTGCATCGTGACAGCGGGAGGTTGGACATGACATTAGAGAATAACCTATCATGTGTCACGACAGTGGCGGATAGGTGAATGCCCTTAGGTCACACGACCTCTCCCGAGTCCCAATGAACCCGACAACCGGTTGATTACTAGTCTAACCCTAACCTTAGTCCAATGTCAGATATTTCTACGCCCTAGAGCTTTTATCCCTTGATTCACACTTTTTCTATCTTCATCGACCAATCACCAACTTTATTACATAGCTTTCACTCGAATATTCACAAACCGATACTTATTGACTGCCTCCTCGTGTTCAACCTATTAGCGACTACACACGACCCGTGTGCTGCGGTATTATTAGCATCGTCGTTCGGGCGACAATTAGCTTTTTGGCGCCGTTACCAGGGAGGCACGATTTGATATTGGTTTTAGTCTTTGTCGATAGACTACATGTTTCTTGTTCTTTGTTTTTGTTCATATTTCCTTCTTCACGATTCTTGGTGCTTTTAACGTTTCTTTTTGGTGTAGCCCTTTTTGCATGCATAGGAGGTCTCAGGGCATTGCGGATTTGCGTCTGTTAGACCTGGAGATTGAAGCCACAGTAAGAAGGCTTAACACCGAAAGGAGGAGGAGACAAGCTCTCGAGACGATGGATGAAATACTCAACCCCGAGTGTCACGCCCCGATCCCCAGAATACCCGAAAATTCTAAATTTTTTTTCCAAGTATCTTGAAGAGTGAGGGTGATGAGAGGAAAGAGAGAGAAGGGAGAAACTGAATATGCAGGCCACTGCGCACATGCTGGGATAGTACAAGTGCAGCTCCATTATAATATCAAACAACTCATAAATAACGTAGAACAACAACATATCATATATAACAACTTCCATTTATATACATAGTCCAGGTGCGTCACTACACACACACCACCACTCTCCATCTCCCAAGACAACCCAGTCACAATACAAACTACAGCTCTCACCAAGTCTACTCCTGAAACCTAACGTCAGGTCACCACCAACCATGCCGTCACTGCTACCTGAAAAATAGGGAGGAGCACGTCAATGCGTGCCCTAGTAGGAACCAACTTGGATTTGAAACATTGTTTTAAGGTTATCAATCCACAAGGCAAGGCAATGGAAATAAGACATGTAAACTAAGTATATAGCGAAAAGTAAATAGCCAAGTAAGAGGAATATACCTGCGGTCCAATGTCGAACTACTGCAAGAAAAGGGTTAGTACGAACAATGATACAAATATTCATACAACCACAATCTAAAAGGGGAATCACAAGTGTCAGAAGTATAACACAGTGTCCCCAGTGAAGCAAGTAAAGGAAAGGGAAGTGCTCCCAGCAGAAGGAGTAATATGCCAAATTCTTATTTTATTATTTTGTAATTGAATTAACTGGAACTTGGGTAAACTGTGTGATACCAGGACTTAGACCTCACCCCAAATTTAGGGTGAATATAGCACACGGCACAGTGGACACGGGCACTGTACGACACTGGGCCTCTCAGCTCCCACGTTCCTGGCAGGAGTGAGGATCTCCACATAATAACACAACCTCCGTATGTCCCCTCCACTCCCGGTAAAGGCGAGTGGGTATAAATATCCCCTCCACTCCCGGTAAAGGCGAGTGGGTATAAATATCACATATCACATAATCATTTCCCCTGACTTCTCAGTCCAGGCCTCATATCCACAATTTACTCAAATCCCACATAAAACCCAGGTTTTGCTAACTCACCCTCCTTAGAGAGGATTGAGACATTCTAAAACCTCATTTACCATTATATATAGCATTGAAGGGGACACGTTGCATGGTTTCACATTCCACACTCATATCAACATGGGTCATGCACCGAAGTGCCATGCCCTCCATCTTAATCAAATCACATATCAAATGGGTCATACACCCAAGTGTCATGCCCTTCAACATAGCCATTTCAATTCATCACTCATAACATACAAAACCATGCTTTACATGACCCCATCATTACTATTTCACAACATATTTCATAACACAAGTGTTTACAAGCCCATTTCTCATATTTTTCAACTTTCATTTCATTGTGGCATTTTCACTAACACGTGCTGAACGTGACGTGTATGTCCATAAGAACATTAGCAAATCCATTGGAAAAACATATCATTAGTCTACCTTCCATGTAAAAACAATAATCATGTATCATAGAGAGTGGATTAGCAAGAATACACAATTTATCACACCATTTAACCATTTTGGCTTACATGAAATGTACATGCAGTCCTACAAGATGGATGATATCATCCAATTATAATCAGAATTTAACAAAACTTCCTAAATAAAAGTTGTAGATATGGTAGTTTTGGATTTACAGAAAACATTTCAGGCAAAAATATTAAGTAGGTGATTTATGGTGAATTATTTGGTGAAGTATGTCAAATCTGTTTTTCAGACAGATTTCAGGGTCTGTATTGAAAGCCAATTTTGCGCATGTTGCAGCCAAAAATTCGAAATATAAGCAATGCAATGAAATTATAGATAAACTTGTTAAATTTTCAACGAGACCAAGAACATAAAATTCCATGTAGTGTGCAGGCAGTAAGCTTCATTTTTCTAAGCTGTGTCAAAACTGAAAATCATACAGACATGTTACAAAGATGTAATATTAGCTCCTAATATCTGAATTGAACATATATCAAAATTTATATGATTTTGGGGTAGAACTTCAATATCTATCAGAATATAATTTTTTTTCAAAACATAGATCGAGCTACAGTAACCAGTATCACAGCAACAACAGACATCAGGATTTCTGAATCTCAAGGAAGATGATTTTGCTAAGAATTTCAAGGGAAAATTCATGAAAATTGAATCAAGGCACATTAATTTGACTACCCCTAATTTATATTAAGTAAACATGATATAAAAACATGATAAAATGGAACCCTAAACAAATTTCCAAATCCAAGTTAGATCCTACCTCAAAACTTTGGTTTTCCTCCTCTCTTCTCTTTCTTTCTTCTCCACCTTCTTCCCACTTGCAAGCCACATGACATACTTGATTTTTGGAGTGAGTAATTAGGGTTTTCATTGGGAGAAGAAGGGGAAAAGGGGAGAGGGGTGGCCGGCCTAATTAGGTAGGAGAGGGAGAGGAGAGTGAAAGAAAAGAAAAGAAAGTTCAAGAAAAGAAAAGAAGAAATTTTCTTAATGAAATTTCTACACATCTCTTACTTGCTCCATAAGCCATGCAATCCCTAAAAGGACTAAAATACCCTTCCAAAAATGCCCCTCAACTTTTAGATATTTACAAGTTTGCCATTACTTTATGCACACACAACTTTAGTATGTACGCACATCAGCTTTAGTCCAAATGATCGTTTTGTCCCTAACCTTTCTAAAAATTTACGGGGGTTGCCATTGACCACTAACCCTCTTCACACTAGCATGGCTCTCCCTACACACATCCACACACATCCATGCATACATACATGCATCACACACACACGTCTAATACATACACGTTAAATAATACACACGACGTCATTCGCACTTCTCCTGCATTCACATTTCACATTCTCTTTCCTTGGTAACGTATTACGACCCAATCCCCCTTGCACTACGTCGCATACATCGATATCCTCGTTTATTTCATGCTCACGTATGCATCGTAAGTAGAAATACCACGTGTGTTCAGTAGAATACACGTACCGTGCAGAATAGGGCATGACACCGAGAATGGTCCACCACCACCACCACCACCACCAGCTAGGTCTCTCCTGGATTATTCCATGCCCCATAATAGATTAACATCTAGCGTCCAAAGGCCGACGGTGAAGCCAAACAACTTCGAGCTCAAACCATTTTTGGTTGACTTCGTACTAAGGGACCAATTCTCAGGGGCCCCGATGGCAAATCCGAACGAATATCTCAACACCTTTTTTGAGAAGATGGACACGTTGAAGATAAATGGCGTCACCAATGACGCAATCAGGATGAGATTATTCCCTTTCTCACTTAGGGATAAAGCCAATGATTGGCTTAGGAGTCACAGTCCCAACACGTTCACTACATGGGACAATTTATCTATTGTGTTTCTGACAAAATATTTTCCTCCAGGAAAAACTACTAAGTTATGCAATGAGATCACCAATTTCAAGCAGTCAAAGCAAGAATCTCTATATGAAGCCTGGGAGAGGTTTAAGGACCTCCAAAGAATCTGCCCCCACCACGGCGTGCCAGACTGGTTACTTATTCAAGCCTTCTACAACGGGTTAACGTCGTCAGTGAGGATGTCTATCGATACCGCCGTAAATGGCGCTATAATGAGCAAGACCCTAGCTGAAGCAAAGAGACTGCTGGAAGCCATGGTAGAAAACAATGACTCCTGGAGCAATGAGAGAAGCACCTCAACAAGTGTAGGTAAGTATGATGTTGTTGAGGCACCACTTCTTTCAGCAAAATTTGATGCCTTGACTAAACAGCTTTCTCTCATTAGACTCGGTGCTGCTAAGCCGCATACAACGGCAGTTTGTGAAGTTTATGGTGTGCAGGGGCACCAGGGCACTGAATGCTTTTCACCCATGGTGATGCCTCTAGATATGACCATTGAGCAAGCAAACACCTTATACGAAAGCAATCCGAGGCCACCAAACAATCCGTACTCCGGGACTTACAATCAGGGGTGGAGGAACCACCCAAACTTTTCCTATCGGACTCCGGGTTTGCAAGCCCCTCCATCGTACCCTCAACAGTCCCAAGAGTTCCAACCTCTGCCTCCTTAGTGACAGTTTCAAAATTTCAACCAGAGGCCCCCGATGAATGCACCTCCCGTCCAGAAATCTAATTTAGAAGTGCTAATCAAGGGCCATATCCGGACCCAGAGCCAATGTCACGACTACTTCCAAAGCTCGATCCAGCAGTTGATGACAATGACACAGCAACTCACATCCACCACACAACAGCGGGCATCAGGACAGAAATCTATGAAAACCACCATGGTGCAAATGGCACAGCAGCTTTCCCAACTCTCTAAGGCATAAGGGAAGCTGCCAGGGCAAGCCGAAGAGAACCCCCACGTGCACATCAACACCATCACACTAAGGAGCAGGAGGAAATATGATGGCCCCGCCATGCCCATCGTAGAGAAAGAATCTGAGGTGGAAGGAGAAGCTCACGTTGAGCTTGGGTCTGGAAATGACAAGGAAGATGAGCGAGAGGTGGAGCATCCGCATCCCGAACCCTCCAAGGGGAAGGAAGTAGAAAAGGAGCATGGGAAGCCCGCTGACGAGCCTCCCAGGACTTATATGCCAAGGATCTCGTTCCCATCAAGACTAGCAAAAGCCAAATTAGATGAGAAATATGGGAAGTTCTTTGAGCTCCGGAAGCAGCTGAACATTTCCATCCCCTTCATCGATGCGATTTCGGTGATACCCACTTACGCCAAGTTTCTGAAGGAGATAATCACTAAGGGTGGTAGGCGGGAGAAAGTGGTGTTATCTGTAGAGTGCAGTGCCATTATTCAAAGGAAGGCAGTGGAAAAGTTGGAGGATCCGGGGAGCTTTTCAATCCTATGCGCCATAGGAGATTTGAAGATCACAAGCGCTCTATACGACTTAGGGGCAAGCCTCAGCTTGATGACTATAGGGATTTGCGAGAAGCTCAATCTAGGAGAGCTCCAGCCTACGAAGATGTCGCTCCAACTGGCAGATCGCTCGGTGAAGTATCCTCTCGGAGTGGTCGAAGACGTGCTGGTACGAATTGGAACGATAGTAGTTCCATATGACTTCGTCATCATGGATATACCCGAAGACGCATGCATCCCGATCATCATCGGGCGACCATTCCTAGCCACGGCAAGAGTCCTCATCGACGTGAAGGGAGGGAGACTCTCCCTTAATGTCGGAAAAGATAAGGTCGAGTTCGACCTCAAAAGTCGATGAGGAGCTTTGCGGAAGTAGATCGCATGGACCAAGTGCCTCTCCTTGAGGAAGCCATCGAGGAGACTAACTGGGAGAAGCTCTTCCTTAGTGACAACGTGGAGCCCCCCATTGGGCGAGAGGTCAAGCTGAAAGAGATTGCGACAAAGGAGGAGCACGAGGAAGCTTCCAAGGGGAATCTTAAGGAAAAGCCGCCGCGATCACACCCACTTAACCCTGAGGGGAAGAAGAAGTAAGTAGAAAGCCACCATGAACTGAACGAGAAGAAGGAACATGGAGATGACAGCATCTGGGACTTCTCCATCCTCAAACCCCTATGATGACACCAATATAGGGAGTCAAGCTCACGACTTAAAACGAGCGCTTCTTGGGAGGCAACCCAAGTGTTTAGATTTAGATTTTTCATTTAAATTTTCATCTTCATTTTAGACTATGTTAGTCAAGATTTTTGTTCTTTAATAAGCCCACAAACCCAAGAATTTAATTAAGATATTTGATTGTAGGAGGAAGAATAAGGGACAAGGAGGAGAAGGACCCACACGGCCGTGTCAAGCTACCACAAACAGCCACATGGAAGACAAAAAGAGAGTTGATCAACGCGCCCGCGTGAAGATATCACAGCTGGCTGCGTCGAGCAGGGTAAACCTTAAGCCTAAATTTTCCATTCCACACGGCCGTGTCGTTTAGCCGACGCGACCGCATAACATACTGTAAATCAAGCCCACAACACTCTTTCGCAAAAGGTTTTCGCGACCGTGTTGTTTCATTCGACGCGATCGCGAAAATTCTCACTTTAAACCAAATCGACGCAGCCGTTTAAACCATTCACAAACGCGCCGCGTAACTTACTGAAAATTTGAGCCCAAATTCCAAATTCTCAGAGGATTTTTGCGACCGCGTCACGTCACATGACGTAGCCGTGTGATCTCCCTTTTTGGATGAATCGATGCAGCCGTGTTAACGTAATCCATGCGGCCGCAAAACTGTCTGTATTCTAAGGCCAAAATTCTTCGAAGCGGAATAGAGTTTTTGTAATCGTGTCGTTAAGTCGACACGACCGCATCAACCCCATCTTCAGAACCGTTCCACATGGCCGTTTTGATTTTTCACGCGGCCCGTGGCCCGTGCCTATATAAGGCCCCCACGACTCCAAACGGCCCGACCAAACTCATTTCACTCGAAACGGTTTGCATTCAAGGATTTTTCTCTCGATCTCCTCCAAAACTCCTCCCAAACCCCCTCCAACCCCTCCAATCACCTTCCAAGGCTCCCCTCTGCATCAGCCCCCGACTCCATCACCCTTCTCCACTCCTCAGCCACTTTGAGCAAACCCTAGAACGTGCGATTTTTAGGGGTTTGGGCAACCCAATCGACGCAACAAGGAAGGAATCGTGTGCTTGGCTTGGAACAGCTTGGGGGAGTCATCTACAAGTTTCGAGGACATCGATCTCAGCTAGGAGCGCCAACTTTGGTAACTTCGCTCCTTTTCTCGTTAATTTTCAATCAATTTATCGATGAAATCGCTAATCTTCGTGTGAGTCTACACACACCTCATTGCATACATCTTGCATTGCTCACTTCTTCACACGATGCCTCCTAAGGAGCGCAAAAAGAAAGCTACCACCACTGGCCCCTCCCATGGCAAGGACAAACATCGAAAGACAATGGCTTTTCAAGCCAAACTTGTCCGAGCCCATGCCATTAGTGAGAGGGGAGTGAACCTCTTCCCACCCCTCACTTGGACATGCTAGGCATAAATATCATGAGTGAGGACGAGCACACAAAGTTCATATCACTCAACTCCCATGCGATAGTGCCTACCAAATTCTCGAGCATCACAGCTCTTTTGGCACTAGGCCTCCTCGACATTGTCAGCACCTTCCTCCGAAACCTCGGATGTGAGAAGTTCCTAGAATGTGAGGCTAGGATCTTTAAGAGGCTCACTCTAGAGTTTCTCTCCACTTTCAAAGTTTATCCTGCATGTTTTTCATTTCGTATCATGAACAAGGAGTACAGTCTATCCAAAGACTCCTTGAACCTGCTCTTCAAGTTGCCCAGAGCTTTAGATCCAATAGCAATCCACAACAACCATCCTTACCCCCTGAGTTGGATGCAAATAATTTTTGGTACCAGATCACCAAGCTCGATGTCTTCCTAAAGATCGAGCAAATGCATTTATCATCATTCACCCTGGCCTCCGCATCATCCATCGCATCATTACAAACACTTTATTCTGCCAATATGAGACATGCTAGGTCTTTCAGGATGAGATATTCTTTTTTTGGTGCGCTTCACAGAGTCGTGTCCTTCGTGAGGGCAACAACACTGTCCCCCACTATATCCTCCACGTCCGGTCATGGCTCATGCAGAGATTCCTTCATATCATAGTCGACCCTAGATCCACTATCTGTTGTGGGGGACTCATCACTATCATCGCCTCCCTCCCTCATATATCCTGCAAGATCCCTGACTCCATGACCCCTTTTCCAGGCCCTACTTCTCTCGATCTCTCGGTGCTTACCAACATGCACATGATTCGAGCCATTGACCGAGGGAGATATTTCTGGCTATATGGCCCTGCCTCCACTCCCTACACCAGGCTGCCCAACCCTGGACTTTTTGGACCTGGCACTACTTTGAGGTTGTTTTTCTCACCCGACACCGACTTAGCTTCAGGTGTCCAGGCACCAGTCCAGCAGCTTGACCTACGCCAGCCCCAGCCCCGGGACCATATTGATCCACTGGTGCTTGCACATCAGCTAGCCTTGTAGTCACCCCAGCCCTCCGTCAGTATAGGAGATCTCGACACCAGGTTGAGGGTACCAGCAACACTCCTCCCCCACCACATTCCCATACCGAGCGCCTAGCTCACTTGGAGGAGGAGTTTAGGACTTTTAGAGACTCCACCGTCAGTACCCTTACCGAGGTCAGAGATACTCTCTCTAATTTCAGGACTTCATTTGATGGCCTTGCTCTTGCTGTCTTGACTCTCCAGTCCCAGTTTGACTAGGTCTATCAGTATCATTATAGTCAGGGCCATTATCCTGCTGCTGCACCACATCTCCTACCCGTCCGTATCACACCCCATCCATCCCAGCCCCCTCAGACTGATCAGACCACAGCTTCCACTTCCATTCACACCCCTCTTGTAGATATCCCCACCACCTACTACACGTTTCCATCCCATCACAGCCATGCCCGAGGACACCACCGTCATCACACCCCGCATCATCACTACACCACCATCTTTCCCACATCCTGATCCTGAGATTGGGCACATTTATACCCCTCCACCATCACCGCACCCCGAACCCGTTTCCATTCCATCCCCTTCACATACCCCCCACTACCTCCCACATCCACACCACATGATGGCACCATCATCCTTCGCTCCTCATCCTTAAAGGACGATTGGACCACTCCATCTCCACCTCCACCTCCACCAATAAAGTCTGAGCTTGTCCACACCACTCCATCCCCACCTCACATTGACACGATAGCTAAACAATCAGCTAATCCCATTGTCCCATCCACTCCACCCACTCCATCCACCCAGCCACCACCAGATGGTGGCTCATCTTGATCGGAGCACCACATTTTTGGCACTCCCTCATCATTTAGCCCATGCATCACACACTTGCATTATTTTCGGGCACGTTTATGTAGCTTGGGGAAGATGCACCTGGGTCTCCTTCCCCCTCATTTTATTTGTCCTCACGTCGATTTTCTGTGTTTTCTTTGTGTTGAGGACAACGATTCGTTTAGCTTGGGGGAGGTGCTCTTTCGCGCTAACATTCTATTTTTCCCTCTTATTTTCCTATTTTTGTCGTTATTTTCATTTTCATTTCACTTTTTCATTCTTATTTTTCCATCTTTATTTCTTTTTCATATGCATCATGTTTAAATTCAATATATGCATTCAAAAGCCAAAAAATGAAAAAATTTCAAAAACTCCAAAAATATTTGCATTCGCCTCATGCATCTTGCACCTTCATGCATACATTTGTATATACTTGCATTCGCCTTGAGAATTTTTCGAAAAAGAGTTTATATATGCGATGAATCCTGAATTGAAATTCGTTTTCCAAACTTTCATGCCTGATTTCCATGATGTCGAATAGTTTGTAACCTTGGCTTAAATCCCTCGTAATAACCCTTGATTTGACCGTCCTCACAATCCCTAAGATAAGAGTACTTGAAACCGGCCTAGATTGACACCTAGGAACCCACTCTATGCATGGACCGTAGAGCCGATAGTTGTGTATAATGGCTTATAATCCCTCGAGACTTGGATAACCACACTTCACTTAGTACTGAGGATTGAATCTGCCTAGTTTACCCCATGCTTTCAAAAAAAATCAAAAAGAAAAAATTATGAATAGAAAAAATAATATGCACCGTTCCCCCAGTGAAGCTGAGTAACCGGATCCATAGGATAGTAACCGTCAGGGCGTCGCGTAAAAAGGCCTAGCTTAGGAGAGTGTGTATGAATACTGATTCCACTTTGGTTGAGTTAGTAGGTCTGAGGGGTCCTTCTTGGCCCGATGCCCTAAGGTCGTCTGATCTGAGAGTCACCGACCCAACACCCCTTACATAACCCAATTGCAAATCCCAAAAAAGAGAAAAAATGTGTATATAAAAAAATTTGTATATACATGTAAATCATGAATAAAATTGGCAATTTTTTTGAATCAAGGAACCATGTCGTGTCATGAGTGTCACTTTCTCGATCGACCAATATCCCATTATCCCATACTTATCCACTCTTTGGCCATTGTATAGCTTAGGGTCCTACACTTTCAATCTAAGGTCGGGTAGAGGAAATGTCTTAAATGTGAGTATAGCCATCGTCTGGTGTATTGCTTGTCAATTTGAGTAGGGATGGCGTTCTAGGAACATATTTTCGTCGATGGAAAGATTTTTGAGCATTTAAGTTTCTCGAATTCGAGTTTTCATTTCACTCACGTATATATTCTTGATGTTTGAAAATTCTCGAAGTCTCATCGCATCATTTGCATGTTGACTGCATTCCTTCAATGTACGCTCCCTCTTCTCTTCCTTGAGGACAATGAAGAGTTTAGCTTGGGGGATTTTGATGAGTGTTTATTGTATATAGTTTTTCCCTCTTTTTCATGCACGTTCGTTTTATTTTCCATTCCTCCCCGTTTTCCCCGGTTTGTCTCCTCTTTTGCTTTTGTGGTCCCTCATGTGCTTTGTAGGAAATATGTGTCGATTAGGGACCATATGGCAAAATTCCAGCACAAAGAGGCGGAAGGAGCGAAGTCAGGGGGTCAATTGGTGCAAGGGAAGAAAGTTTTGTGAATGACAGCAACCCACGCGACCGCGCCATCATGTACCACATGGCCTCATCAACTCGCATTGGAGAAGCAATCGACACTGCTGCGTCAAAGACAACTAAACGGCTGCGTCAGAAAAGATAAGTATTGAGAATCTGAGGCCTACACGGCCCACGCAGACGAAGACGATGCGACTGCGATTCTATGAAAACTGAAGCTGATTGATGCGGCCACGGCAAAGATAATGCGACCGTGTAGCCGCTTTCGACGCGGCCGCGTCTCTAATGACGCGACCGCGTCGCTGAAGCCCTGCTTCCCACTTTTTGCAAGGGATCGACGCGACTGTGTCGTTTCTGACGTGGTCGCTCAGAACGGTTTCCTGAGGCTGCTAGGGCGAATCTGGGGGTTATTTTGGTCTTTTGGGCGCGTGTATATGATCGCCCCTTCTTCCTCCTGTGAGAGAGGCTTCTTTTCAGCCATTTTTCTGTTATTTTCTAGGTTTTGGGAAGTTTTGTAATGATTCTAAACTCTACTTATTTGTTGTTTTTGTTGTTCTTATTGCTTATTAGTGTAATAGCTTAGTTTTTCTAAATAGAAACTCTGTCCCTCTCTTTGTTAATATTGCTTTGTTTTATCATCTACTGCTAACCTAATCTGAATCTATGGCTTTAGATGCTTACCCATTGCTAGGAATCCTTTCCATTGTAATGGGTAGTGAGTAGTTTCCTTCTAGGGCAATGGTATAAACCTCATTGGATTAGGACTATGGATTGGACTAAATAATTAACTTAATTGCTGGGCTAATTGAGATTAGGGGTGCATTGGGACGATTATTATCATCGTAGATTCGACCCCTTCCCCTCGGGGCGATCAGATTGGCCGTCGACCACCAGAGATCCGATCCCTACAACGATCCACTATATCGGTCTGACTGACCACCAACGGGCATCGATTAAGAGCTCTCCCAATGTAGGTCTAATCCCGAACGCCATCGTGGGCGGGAGGAAGATTGGGGATATTCGTTGAGCGTAATGCGCCCAATGTACACCGATGCATCGGAGACCACTAACATCGGTGTAGGTTGGGTTGGCATATCATTACATCATGACAGCGGGGGGGAGGGGAGGACATGACATAAGGGAATAACCTATCATGCATCACGACAGTGGAGGATAGGCGAATGCCCTTAGGTCACACGACCTCTTTTGAGTCCTAATAAACTCGGCAACCTGTTGATTACTAGTCTAACACTAACCTTAGTCCAATGGCAGGGATTCCCCATGCCCTAGAGCTTTTATCCCTTGATTCACACTTTTTCTATCTTCACCGACCAATCTCCAACTTCATTGCATAGCATTCACTTGAAGATTCACAAACTGATACTCACTGACTGCCTCCTCGTGTTCGACTCGTTAACGACTACACACGATCCGTGTGCTGCGGTATTATTAGCATCGTCGTTTGGGCTACGATCAGAAATATATAGTGAACATATCATATGACACAGTAGTAACACATGTCCTAACTTATAGAGTCATATCACTATCTCTCAATTTTCTATTCTCATTTCATATAAACAATTACATATATGAGAATTTGCTCATGCATCCAATACCTATGTTGTAAAAGAAATATAGAGTATGTTTTGAATAACAACATTCCTGAAGTTGAGGAATCATCACACCCCTTCTTCTTTAAGGACTCCAATTAATTCGTGCAATTCCTTTTCCAGTGCTCATACTTAGAGAAACATTCACACTTTTTAACACTATTTTCTTTACTTCTATCGTCTTGATGACACTCATAGGCCTAATAGTCTTCTTCTTTCTCTTACGACTTGTTTTGGGATAAGAAGAAGAGCTAGTAAGCATAATCAATATTTTTTTCTTCAAAAAGAAACTCTCTACCTACCTCAATATTTTAAGCAGTTTTGGAAGTGTGCATACTAGCTTGTTCATATTAAAATTCAATAAGAACTGACAGAATGTACTAAGAAGAGACTGAAGATTTTTATCAACATATAATTCATTATCTAACACAAAGTCCAATTGTTCCAACTCCTCATCGAATTCGGTCATCTTGAGGACATAGTCCTATACTAAGGTTGTAGCAACCGTCTTCATTTGGAACAATCTCCTTGAAGTGTCGAATCTAATGATTCAAGATTACTTTCCTTATAACTTCGTTATTTGGAGAAATATGGATTAAATATCCATATTCTTGTGCCTTCTTTGTAACGTGTTACTCATGAAGGCGAGCATGAGGCACTTGACTGTGGCAAAGTCCTAAGCCCAGGTCTTGTAAGTTCTAAGTTTACATCATTGGACTCCTTAGTTTGTGCGCCTGTGGATACAACATTAGTTGAATGTCCTTTGATTTCCCAGATTCTTGAAATTGTAAACTTACAAACTTCTGCCACACAGACACCTGACGTTGATTTCACAGGCGCCTGCTAGTTTTCAGGCGCCTGGCAAACCTTCATCAGTCGTCTGTCTTACGTGGTAAGTTACAGTTTGAATTATCACCTACCCTCTGACACAGTGTAGTAGGCGCCTATTGATCTTTCATCAGTCGCCTGTCCCGACGAATTTTACAATCAGTTGACCAATCACAGACGCTTTTGAAAGGGCCTTTTGGGTAATCTGTTGGGGGCTTTGAGAGAACTTATAAATAGGTCTTCTACTGTTCCATTAAGTCCTACTTAGACATTCCTTGATTCATCTCAAGCTCTCAAGCACTCAAATATTTCAATCTTTCAAATCTCTCATTCTCTCTTGCTCACCAACCTAGATTACAAGTTCAAATCTTCTAGGTATTTGGTAGTGAAAAGCTAAGGTGCTCCTCTCTTCATTAAAGAGACCACAACACATTTCACCCTTGCCTCTTCAAGTTCTTAACTTCAAGACATAGGTATTTGTAAGCGTAAGTTCAGATTTCATAAATCTTTCATTATATTGTTATTGCTCTTGGTTTGTGAGAGTGGTTTCCTTGATCCCAGGTTGTCGACATCGATATTGTGCATTGATTACACTTGTAGGGTTTCTACAAGTGGGTTGAAAGGACAACTCAAGCTAGAGTTTTAGCTTGAGTATCTAGATGGTATCACAAGTAGTAGGGACGTAAGATTACTGGGAACAAGTCGGGGTTGACTTGGGTAATCCGAACAGTTGAACATCTTGTGTGTTGCATTGTTCAATTTGTTGTTTCATATTATTTCCGCATTATTATTGGCTAGGATTTTAATTAGGCGTAATTTTCTCTTTAATTTTATAAAAACTATTCAACCCCCTTCTAGTGTTTTCCTCATAGTACAGGGTCCTTACAATGGGTATAAGAGCATAAGGTTAAGCTATTGTATCCAATAACAACATCGTTCTACCACATCCTTCCTACAACAATCATGATCGAGACGGTGCTTCATCGGTTTATGAAGGCCAATCTACGGTTCGACCTCCACGTTTCAATGGCACAAACTTCGACTATTGGAAGTGCCAAATGGATACGTTCCTTAGGAGTGACTCTCTATCGAGAACCATTCACAAGTAATACGTAGAGCCTATGGAAGAGGACTATGAAAAATGGGCACCCGTTGAGAAGTCTACAGAGGTGAACATCGCCAATGCAATGAACGCTCTTTATTGTGCTTTGGAACCCGATGAGTTCAATAAGATATGCACATGTAAGCGTGCATATCAAATTTGTAATCATCTCATTGTTACTAATGAAGGGACCAACAAGGTAAAACTCTCAAAGTTATATGTTTTCGTGCAAAACTACGATATGTTTCAAATGCAGGAAGATGAGAAAATTGCTACGATGTATGCTCGCTTCACCGAAATCACCAATGAGCTTGAAGCTCTTGGAAAGACGTACACTCAATAAGAAAATGTAAGGAAGATCATCATGTCAATGACCTCGAAATGGAAAAGAAGAACCATAGCGATTGAAGAAGTCAATGACATGCAAAGCTACATCGTGGTGAACCTCATTGGTACACTCATGTCATATGAAGTGAGAAGGGAAAACCACTTGAAAATAAGGGGAATGATGAAACCAACAGAGGCAAAGAAGAAAGCAATAGCATTCAAATCTACTTCTTCATCCTCCGAAAGTGATGAGTCCGGTGATGAGATGGACTTGGAAGCTATGGCGCTTATGGCGAAGAAGTTCCAACTCTTCTTCCGCAAAGGTAAATTTCCATCTAAATCTAAATTTGATTCTACTAACAACACTTCTCTTTGCTTTAAGTGTAATAAGCCAGGCCACATCAAGAAGGATTGTCCAATGCTAAAGAACAAGGAGAAATGGAAAGTTCCAAAATACAACAAGTCCGACAAGTTCAAAAAGAACAAGAAAAAGGGGCTTGTAGGGATATTTGATGACTCAAGTGAAGATTCTTCAAGTGAATCCTCGGATGAGAAGAATGAAAGTGCTCACATGTGTTTCATGGCACGTGACGATGTATCCTTCGATGAGAGCTCAAGTGAAAGTGAAGAACCCGAGGTAACCATGGATGAACTTCATACTACTAATGAACAATTATTTTCCAAGTATCAAAAACTTATGATTAGATATACTAAGTCTCAAGAAATAATTACTAGTAAGTCATCCATGCCACACATCACCTACAATGACACCATTGTTGAATCGCTCACACTTGAGAAAGCTAATTTGGATTCAACAAACAGCTTGTTGAGAAATGAGGTGAATTGCCCTCACGTCTCAACTTGATTGTGTGTCCTTTGTTGAATGCAATGATCATGAGATTGAAAATCTTCAATCTCAAAACACGAGTTTGGGTATTGATAATGAAACTCTCAAAACTCAAGTGCACGAGCTTACCACACTTGTGTCCACCTTGGACATTTGATGACTCAAGCGAAGATTCTTCAAGTGAATCTGAGGATGAGAAGAATGAAAGTGCTCATATGTGTTTCATGGCACGTGACGATGCATCTCTGATGAGAGCTCAAGTGAAAGTGAAGATCCCGAGGTAATCATAGATGAACTTCGTATTGTTAATGAACAATTATTTTTCAAGTATTAAAAACTTATGATTAGATATACTAAGTCTCAGGAAATAATTACTAGTACGTCATCCATGCCACCCATCACCAAAAATGACACCATTGCTGAATCACCCACACTTGAGAAAGCTAATTTGGATTCACAAAATAGATTGTTAGAAATGAGGTGAATTCCCTCAAGTCTCAACTTGATCGTGTGTCTTTTGTGGATTGCAATGATCATGAGATTGAAAATCTTCAATCTCAAAACACGAGTTTGGGTATTGAGAATGAAACTCTCAAAAGTCAAGTGCATGAGCTCACCACACTTGTGTCCTCCTTGGACACTATCATTTCTTCTCTTACAAAGAAATACGAGCTCATGTCCTCCAATGTTGAAAGATTCAACAACGGGAAAGGACAATTGTATGATTTGCTTTCAAATCAACTACTGGCTAACCATCGTGTTGGACTTGGTTATTCCAAGGCAAATACATCTAATGCATGCACCACCTATAGTGGTATTATTATAGATTTTGTGAGGCCAACCTCCAGTACATCCATAAGTGGTGATCATAACACACTGGGTAGCAAAACTACCAAGAAATTCACAACTTCTCACACTCCTTCTTTTGCAAAGAAACCCACCAAGGGTGGAAATCAAAAGAAGGGACATGCTTTCATGTACACCAACACACACCCATGAAGGAACACTCCTACTTCACGTGTGGACACCTATGATGAGTTCTATGCACCACACCCACAGACACGTGCAAACCAACACATGAGATATGCTCATGCACATGTTCCTCCACATACATATGCGCATACACATCATCCACATATGTACGCTCATTCATATCATCTCATCATATGTATGCTCCTTATGTTTCACATGACCATCATATGTCTCATGCTTATACTTCACCATTCTCATATGCTAGATCACATCCTTATAGGCCACATGCACAACGTAGAAATCAACCCCATGTGCATGCAACTAAGAAAAGGACTCCCAAAACTTACACTATTTGGGGTCCTAAGGAGACTAGCATATATGATAGGAATGCATATGTGAAATCCTATATTAGAGATGTGGTTAACTGTGATGATTATGTTGGAAAGCCAAAGTCCACTTGGATTTTGTTTCCAAAGGGCTAATCCCCTTGGACCCAACAAGCTTGGGTACCATAAGCTTATGGTAAATTATGTAGGT
Source organism: Scilla litardierei (assembly GCA_030789695.1). Taxonomy (NCBI): domain Eukaryota; kingdom Viridiplantae; phylum Streptophyta; class Magnoliopsida; order Asparagales; family Asparagaceae; genus Scilla; species Scilla litardierei. The sequence goes on along the minus strand of CM061142.1, from coordinate 768,382,631 downwards.
ACCCAAGAAAAGGAAAAAGAGCAACAAACACAAAATATGCTCTAAGAAGAAAGGATGGATCTCGATAGTGGTTGTCTAAGCATATGACGGGAGATCTCTCTTTGCTTTCCGAAGTGGTCCACATCAAGAACGGTGCAACAGTGACCTTTGGAGACGATGAAAAGGGAACCATCATTGGAGTTGGTAAAGTCGGTAATCCATCTAAATATTTAATTCAAAATGTTTATCTTGAAGATGGTTTAAAATATAACCTTATTTTCATAAATTGTCAACTTTGTGACAAAGGTTACAAGCTTAACTTTGGAGAGGGTATATGTAGTATTATTGATAATAACTCTAGTATTTTGTTTTCCAGAACACGCCACAAATATATTTATATTTTAAGTATGCCATAATCACTAGAACATTGCTTAATTACACACACAAATGAATAACTTTTATGGCATCGCCATTTTGGACATGTTCATTTCAAACATCTAAGCATGATTTAGTTAAAGGATTTCCAAAGATTTCTTTTAATAAGAAAATTTTTCGTGATTCTTGTCAACGTGGCAAACTTTGTAAATCGTCATTTAAACTTAAAGATGGCATTATTTCTAAGAGGCCCCTAGAACTTCTTCATTTAGATTTATTTAGGCCTACTAGAGTTGCATCTTTAGGTAAAGCACATTATGGATTAGTCATTGTTGATGAATTTTCTAGATTTACATGTGTATTTTTCTATCTACTAAAAATGAAGCTTTTGAAGAATTTACTTAGTTTGCAAAGAAAATCAAAATTTCTTAAAAACCACCATTATCACTATTTGTAGTGATCATGGAGGGGAATTTGAGAATGGGATTTTCTGTAAGTTTTGTGATGAACACGAAATAACTCACAACTTTTCATTTTCTCATGCACCACCACTAAATGGTGTTGTTGAGAGAAAGAACATGACACTTATTGAGTGTACACGCACAATGCTCCATGATATCCATCTTGGACTTCAATTTTGGTCGGAGGCTGTGAACACTGCATATTATGTGCTCAATAGGATCCTAGTGAGGCCTAGTACGAACAAAACATGTTTTAAACTATTTTATGATAAAAAGCCTCAAGTAAAATATTTTCGTATTTTTGGTTCAAAATGTTTTATAAAGAACACGTATGGTAATCTTGATAAATTTGATCCAAGATCCGATAAAAGGATTTTTGTTTGATATCCCACACGTAGAAAAGCTTATCGGATATACAACAAGAAAACCTCATCGATTGAGGAATCACTTCACGTTTCATTTAATGAAGATTTTGATGTGCCTCATGTTCATAGTGATAGTTTAGATGTTTTTTGTGATTCTATTAATAATGTTAAACTTGATGATGTTATTTTGAGACTAACCCTATTAATGAAGATGTTGAGATTGTTTCTAGTGATCCAGGAGTACCCAAAACGTATCCAAATGTTCGTGACCACCCACATGACCAAATTATTGGAGATATTGGAGTGGGTATCCGGACAAAATCAAGGGTTGAAGAATTCACTCATTGCGCCTTTGTTTCCAATATTGAGCCAAAGAACATTCAAGAAGTTTATGAAGATAGCTCTTGGATCGTGGCAATGGAAGAGGAACTCATTCAATGCTAAAAGAATGAAGTTTAGGAGTTAGTTCCTCTACCAAGTGGACATCAAGTCATTGGGACTAAGTGGATCTTCAAGAACAAGACGGAAAAGAACGAAGTCGTTACAAGGAACAAAGCAAGGTTAATAGATCAAGGCTACCGGCAAGAAGAATGTATTGATTTCGAAGAATCATTTGCCCTGGTAGCTAGGTTAGAAGCTATTAGATTATTATTGTCTTTTGCATCTCATAAAATTTTTAAGTTATTTCAAATGGATGTTAAAAATGTATTTTTAAATGACATTGTTAATGAAGAAGTTTATGTTTCTCAACCTCCCGGATTTATTCATGAAAAATTTCCAATCCATGTTTTTAAACTTAAGAAAGCTTTATATGGGTTGAGACAAGCTCCTAGAGCTTGGTATGATCGCCTTAAAAACTTTCTTTTGGATTTGGGATTTAAAATGGGTGAAGTTGATTCTACTCTTTTTACTAAGTATTATGAAAATGACATTCTTCTTATTTAAGTATATGTAGATGACATAATTTTTGGATCTACTAACTATGCTCTTGCCAAGAATTTTCAAAGTCTATGAAGGATGAATTTGAGATGAGCCACATGGGTGAGCTCAACTATTTTCTAGGACTTCAAATTCGGCAATTGAAGGATGGCATCTTTATCCATCAAACTAAGTACACCGGGGAGCTAATCAAGCGATTTGGGATGGAATCGTCTTCAAGCAAAAGAATTTTGATGAGTACAACTACACACCTTCATAAGGATGAAAAGGGGAAAGATGTAGGCATTCGTCTATATCGAGGTATGATTGGTAATCTACTTTATTTAACCACAAGTATGCCCAATATCATGTTTTACGTCTTGTGTGCTAGATATCAATCACAAACTAAGGAATCACATTTGATTGCGCTTAAACGAATATTTCGTTATCTCAATCAAACTTTAGATTATGGATTATTTTATCCTAAATTTAGAACATATGACTTAATCTCATATGGTGATGCCGATTTTACTGGATACAAATCCGATTGGAAGAGTACTATACTAGTGGCACTTGCCATTTTCTAGGAAATTCTCTTGTCGCTTGGTTTTCCAAGATGTAAAATTCTGTATCATTGTCCACGATCGAAGCGGAATATATTTCTGCGGGGCTTGCATGTACACAAGTTCTTTGGATGAGACACACACTTAAAAGATTATGGTATTAATTGTGATACTTGCCCTATCATGGTTGATAACAAAAGTGCAATATGCCTATCCAAAAATCCGGCACATCACTCCTATACCAAACACATAGATGTGAGACACCATTTTATCAATGATCATGTAGCTAAGAAGGACATCATTCTAGAGTACATTGAAACCCAAAAACAAATTGTCGATATCGTCATAAAACCTCTTAAAGAAGATTCATTTGGGTGGTTGCGTGGAGAATTAGGAATTATGGGTGAATCTGAACTCTAGGAATTCATTTTCATATGCTAAACCATGTTTTGAGTTTATATGATCATTTTCACTTCTCATATCCAATGTGTATATTTTCTCAATGTGATTTCTATGTGATTTATTGGAGAATTTGATGAATTCATGATTATATTGATATCTTTTATATATGTATTATTTTATATGATTATGAATGTATGTTGATGTGATTAGAGTGTCTAGTGTATAAGATTAGGGTGAGAGAACTCCAATTCTCAGTTTTAAAACCTCATTTCTGGTTTTGAGAACCAGAACATGCGCATGTGCCTCCTTCAATAGGCGCCCACATGCGCATGCCAAACTCTGGAATTTTATCTCTAAATCACATCTTTCAGTCAGGCAACTGATTTTCTTCATACAAGCGCCTAGTCGTCACCCAGGAGACTATGTTTTTTCAGGCAACTGATTTTCTTCATACAAGCGCCTAGTCGTCACCCAGGAGACTATGTTTTTATCATCAAGCGCCTGCCTAAATCTTAATCATTTTCCCGAGAGATGACCCAGTATTTGGTGTCTACAAACATGCCCCTGTAAGTCATTTTACAGGCGACTGTCCATCGATAGGCGGATGTGCTTTCTCCTACAGGCACATGTGCTTCTGCTACTGACATTTTGATTCAATGCTTGACGAGCAACTGCACTTTGTGCATCCGTCGCCTGTCTGAGCTGTTTGGCGGTTCGTAAGCCTTAATCTCAGCTGTTCATTTTAATCCAACGGTTGTGATCAAATCACAGCTTCTCTTATATGTGTTGATTCCTTTGATTTTCTCTCTTATCCAATTCAAATCCATGAGAGTGCTCCTCCGCTCGTCCATCATCGGCGATCGAGTTGCTCCGGCCATCTTCCTCCTCCATCAGTCTCCTCTAGACTTCCTTCAGCCTCCTACACTTTCTAGGTATACGATTTCATCTCAATTCAGTATCTTTTCGTGCCCTAGGACCTAGTTTCTTCGCATTTCATTTCGATGGGTCCCAAGCCCGGTTCATCTTCTAAGGCTAAACCCATATCCCTTAAGAAGCCTAGGGAGAAGAAGGTTAGGGTTCCCAAGCCTGCTCCTTTCAAAGTCCGTATGAAATGGGCGAGGTCTTCCTCTCCTCTGATCGAGTCTGCCTCTGATTCCAATGAATCATGAGCTAGTGAACCTGAACTTGAGCCACTTCTCCGTAAACGTAAACAGCCACGTACTTCATCTGCTCAACCCCAGCTTGAACCCCTAGTTCAAGCTCAGGCCGAACCCTCTAACCCTGAGCCTCAAGCTCAACCTAATCCCGAAACCGTTGTTTCTCCTTCTACTACAGTGTCTACCTCTGTCCCTACTTGTCATGATGACAACTCCTAGGAAAGTTCAATGCTTTTCAGAATGTCAAATTATTGAAGGAGAGGTTCATTGTATTTTCAGCTTTTCAGGCTAAAAATTTATCCCAACTCCTGACCACGACCAAACTTGTTGATCTCTATCGTCATTCGCCCTCTGATTCTCCCAAACCTTACCACATGCTAGTAAACTCTTTTATGCTAACCATATTCATGGTGAGTATAATGATACTGGTGTTATTGATACTTTGGTTCATGGTACCTCCATCAAGCTTGACCCCAAGCTCTAAGTACCATCCTTGGCATTCACTCTTCAGGAGCCCTTCCAGCTGACATTAGTATCTCCAAAGTTTCTGAGCTTGATCAAACCGTCTTCTTGGATATGTTTAGAGTCATTCCTCTTATTCTCACCTCAGAGGTGAAGACTAGAATGTTCTCTAAACGTGGATGGGCAGTCCACCACGTTGTGAAATCTAATATCCTCCCAAAATCTGGATCCTTAGATCATCCATCTCATGACATCCTAAAATGCATGTATGCCATCCATTCTGGCATGAATGTAAATTTGGCTGGAGTCATCCTAAATAGGATTGACCATGTTGAGATCACCACTACTATGTCTCACCTCCCATACAGCTGCATTTTGACCCTCGTTTTTCGTCACTTTAAGATTGATCTTAAATCCCATGAGCCTGTTCCTTTGGGTCCTCTTTTGGATGATTCTGCTAAGCTGAAGTCCTCTTGAGCTCTGTGAATTGCAGCCAAGAAGAGGCAAGCTGTTTCTGAGCCCTCCTCCTCTTCAGTGCCTCCAGTTGTCACTTCCATTCCTTCAGCTTCATCTGCTCCATCACCTCTGGACCCTTCTTTATCCAGTTGGATAATCTACTGCTAGAGATGCTCAGCACTTCCTTTGAGCATCAGGGTTTACCAGTGCCTTCCTCCTGTAATGCCCTGTGAAGCTACTGCACATGTACTAGAGGGGGGGGGGTGAATAGTACTTTAAAATAATCAAGATAGTTATTCCTAATTATTGTGCAAGAAACAAACGACAACGCGGAATAAACAACAATTAACAAGAGATAGTCAAACGCAAACAAAACATGTAACGGGTTCGGATCCACCCAAGTCTCCCCGACTTGTTCCCGGTGATCCTACGTCCCAACCACCCAGATCCCCTCCGAATACTTGAGTTAGAAACCCTAACTCAAGATTTCCACTAACCCACTTGCAGAAACTCCACAAGTGCAATCGACCTACAATCGATGTCCGTGAATCCCACAACCCGGGATCACGCAAGCTCTCACAACCGAGAGTATACAACAATTCAATGAAATGAAATGAAATAAACACTTACCTACAAAATCCTATGCCTTGAGTAAATCTTACCAAATTAGGGCAATGATTGATTTTGAGGAGAGAATGTCACCAAACCGAATCTCCACCAATAAGATCCGCGATCGAAGGCTAGGATGGAGGATGTTGACTTTGGATCAAGCTCTTGGCTTGGAAGGCTCACAATGGAGAGAATCTCTCTTAAGGAAATGGCTCAAAGAGTTGAGGGAGAGATTCTTGTGAGGAAGAGAAAGCTTTAGAATGGAGTTGAATAGCTTCTCTAAGATTTCTCCAAATCTCTAAAATGGCAGCCTTGAAACTTATGAAAGAGCCCCTCCAACTATATATAGGATAGAGGAGGGAGGGAGAGAAAAACGTTTCAAGAAAGGCTCCAACGGCTCTATTCTGAACCCAACTAGTCGGTCAAAGAACAACCACCGACCGACTAGTTCATCAACTAGTCGGTCAGTCAATTAACGTAGACCGACTAAAGAGTGAACAAGGAATAGGTCGAAGTTCAGACAAAAGGAACTAGTCGGTCCAAGAAGAGTAGCTGACCCACTAGTTTCACAACTAGTCGGTCGGTTACTCAACTGAGACCGACTAAGAGATAAAACTGAAAGTCTGAGAACAAATTGATTTAGTCGGTCCAAGAACAAATGTTGACCGACTAGTTCATGAACTAGTCGGTCGCCAAATGTGCATAAACCGACTAACAATAAACAGTAAGTCAAGTAAAAATTTGCATGTACAGGAAAACTAAACTAGTCGGTCCAAGAAGGAAAGTTGACCGACTAGTTCATCAACTAGTCAGTCGATCAATGAACACAGACCGACTAATTATAAACAGTAGCTCAGGCTCAAATTGGCATGTACATGGAAAGCTCAACTAGTCGGTCTAAGAAGCATCACTGACCGACTAGTTCACAAACTAGTCGGTCGGTGAGTCAACGTAGACCGACTAACTGTAAACAGTAAAGAGCTGAAATTGAAAAGGCAAACTAGTCGGTTCATGTAGAGTTGCCGACCGACTAGATCGTCATCTAGTCGGTTGGCTCTTCTACTTGAACCAACTAACTTGCACTAGAAGTCGCGAATCGAAGCGCGAAGCTTCGGGAAAGATCGTATGGACTTCTACTAAGATCCTAGCTCTAAGATATGAGCGAAATGAAGATTATAAAGTAAGTCCTACTCAAGGCTTAACATTCTATTCTATGAAGCTAGAAGACTATAAAATAAACCTTACGAGCCGTCTTCAAAGCTTCAATCTTCATTCTTGACTTCAATAAAACTCCTTGAGCTTCAACGAAGCTTCAGGCATACAATCACGCGTATTGAGAAGTCTTGAGACGTCGCTTTTGATGTTCATATAGATTTGGCGACGATCTCCATAACTGCGCTCACAAAGTGTTAGTTCACGATATATTTATGTTTGCTCATCATCCAAAACCAAATCTGGGGAATCAATACTCAACACCTCCCTCCAGTCATTGCTACACCCTTCTGAGCCTACCCCATTTGCTGCAGCTCCTTCTGCTGATACTTAGACTACCGCTCTTGCTGACGTCACCTAGACTCCTCCTGTTGACGTCGCTTAGATTCCTGCTGGTGATATTCCCACTACTGCTGCTAAGCCTGCTGAGGCTACTCAGGTTATCACTCCTTCTGTTGAGACTCCTCCTCCTGCTGCTGCTTCCGCCTCAGAGATGGAGACTCGGGACTTCACTGTAGAGATGAGATCTCCTTAGGCTTCCTCCACCATCGTCCAGACTGATGATTGATACTTTTTGAGACCTCTCACCCGATGTCTTAGTTTGTTTTTGTTAGGGTTTGAGTGTCTTTATGTTAGTTTGATGTTAGCTATATGATGTAGTATGTTGTATGAATGTTTGAATCTTGATACTTCATATTGTGACTGTGTGGTTCTTGATGTATGGAGTACTCCATGTATTCATTTTGAGAGAGAGAGAGAGAGAGAGAGAGAGAGAGAGAGAGAGAGAGAGAGAGAGAGAGAGAGAGAGAGAGATGGTGATCTTTTGGCTCATTGTACTCTTGTGTGAATTTTTCTCTCTTCTTTCTGCTCTTGAATATATATGTTGAATGCTGAGACGTATTGAATGTTGAATGTTGCTATTGGACTTCTTTTCCTCTAGTTAACTATGTTTTTCGTTGTTTTTATAAGTATTTTTGTGATGCACCTTCATGCATTCTTGTTTTTCATTTGGTATCACATTAATACATATCTTATTCTTTATACTCCTATGTTGTTTTCTCTTTTATTTAGCACTAGTTATTGTTGTTTCTCTATTCCCAATTTTTGGATAATTCCATAGGGTGAGAGAAATAAACAAACTTATAATTTTGTGCTAATTAGAAGCTAAACATAATGAATCTAATATTGATATATCCTTAGATTCAGGGGAAGTAAGATATAATAAATTTGGATTCAAAAATCCTAAATTCAAAATTTTTAAGTTCATTCCATATCACTCATATCATACTCTTTGTTTAATTGATCATATGTTGCCCATATCTCTATTGACTAACATGATTGGCATCTATGTAGGGGGAGTAGATATTCTTTAAGCACAATTATTTATTTTTGTTTATGTTTTGTTTGTCATCACCAAAAAGGGGGAGAATATTGAGTATTGACTTCTCCCTACTTGGTTTTGATGATGAGCAAACATAAATACTCGTGACTAATCCCCTCCATGAAGTTAATTCACTGCCAAATTCAATCATGAAGACCAATTGCAATGAATGACAATCAAGCTCAATCAAAGCTCAAATAGATGATTGAGTGATCAAGACAAAGAAAGAAGACTCAAAGACTTCAACTTCAATCAAGAGAAAGACAAGAAGCTACAATTCATTGTAAATCTTTTTATTCTTGTATTTCCTTCTCTTAGATTGTAACCTTGAAGTAGAGATAACTTGGAGCACACACACATCATTTAATTTATCCTAGGAAACCCTTAGAATTCATTTCCTAGGACTCTAATTCATAAAACCATAAGTTGTGCATTCTAGATGTATGACAGCCGACTGCTGCTCAAAATCCAGCGACTGTCTCTCGACATGCGCATGTGTTTTGTTCTTCAGTCACCTGAAATGCACACACTTTTACTTAGGTTTTTGGGCTTCTACTCTTAACTTCTTAACAAGTGACTGCTGTACAAAGTACATGTACCTATCTATAGTTCAGGCGAGTGTAACTTGTTAATCAGTCGGATGTATCATCTTGCCCGTATCATCTTGCCCGTATCATCTTGCCCAAATTCCTAATTTGTCAACTTTCTCACTTGTGCACATTCAGGCGACTGTCTTTGGTTTTACAGGCGCCTGCCCATGGCACAGGCACATGTCTACTCCACTACAACCGCATGTCCATCATTGTCCAAAATTCTCATTTTGATAAGTTTCGCACGTGTGCATTCAGACGACTGTCTTTGGTTTTATAGGTGCCTGCCCATAGCACATGCACCTGTGGATACCACATCAGTCGCCTGTCCTTTGATTTCCCAGATTCTTGAAATTATGAACTTGCGCACTTCTAACTTACAGATGCCTGACGTTGATTTCACATGTGCATGCTAGTTTTCAAGCGCCTGGCAAACCTTCATCAGACGTATGTCCTACGTGGGAAGTTACCGTTTGAATTCTTACCTAGACTCTGACACAGTGCAGCAAGCGCCTGTTGATCCTTCATTAGTCACATGTCTTGACGAATTTTCCAATCCGTTGGCCAATCAAAGCCGTTTTTGAAAGGGCCTTTTGGTTAATCTATTGGGGGCTGTGAGAGAACTTATAAACATGGCTTCTACTGTTCCATTGAGGCCTGCTTAGACATTCCTTGATTCATCTCAAGCACTCAAAGCTTTTAATCTATCAAAGCTCTCATTCTCTCTTGCTCACCAACCAAGAATCCAAGTTCAAATCTTCTAGGTATTTGGTAGTGACAAGCTGAGGTGCTCCTCTCTTCATTGAATAGACCACAACACACTTCACCCTTGCCTCTTCAAGTTCTCAACTTCAAGGCATATGTATTTGTAAGTGTAATTTCAGATTTCATAAATCTTTCATTATATTGTTATTGCTCTCGGTTTGCATGAATGGTTTGCTTGATCCCAGGTTGTGGGAATCAAGGACATCAATATTATGTATTGATTACACTTGTAGGGTTTCTACAAGTGGGTTGAAAGGAAAACTCAAGCTAGAGTATTTAGCTCGAGTATCTGAGTGGTATCCCAGGTAGTAGGGACGTAGGGCTACCGGGAACAAGTCAGGTTTGACTTGGGTAATCCGAACGCTTGAACATCTTGTGTTTGCATTGTTCAATTTGTTGTTTCATATTATTTTCGCATTATTGTTGGCTAGGATTTTAATTAGGTGTAATTTCCTCTTTAATTTTATAAACTCTATTCAACCACCCTTTGTGTTTTCCTCATAGCACATGGTCCTTATAATCTATTCCAGTAACCAAGTGTTGCTCAATGTCTGTATAATCAGACGTCTGAGCCCTTTGTGCCAGATGACTGAGCAGTGGACCAGACGTCTAGGAAGTCTTCTTTAGACGTCTGGTATATGTCCGTTAGACTGCATTTAATGCCCAGTCAGAACAGTACAACAACCGACTGGTCGCCCTTCTTCAGGCGACTAGTGACTAGGATTTCTGCCAGTTAATAGCCGTTTGAAGCATTAAATGCTTGGGCTCTTTAGCTATTTTGAGCAGATTTTCAATGCTTACAAATAGGCTTTAATGTCTTGACTTGAGAGGTTAGCTAAGCATCTAAGACTTCATTCAATACACTCTAAGTGATCCCAAGTCATTAACTTCTCAACTAGAGCATTCAAGAGCATGCAAAGCAATTTAAGATCAAGCTCTAAAGATTAACTTGTCTCCAAAGCTTTCAAGATCAGCTTTTAGCATTCTTTGTTACACATCTTGAGACAATTAGTAAGTGCTCTCATTCTCATCATTTAGAGCACATCACACACACCTTATTGCCTAATTCTTAAGAGTATTATTCAAGGCATATGTTCTGAAGTTGTTTCATATTTCGTTCTATCTTTCTCTTGATATTTGAGAAGTTCCTCTCGGTTGTTAGAGAAGTCCATTCCCGATTTGTGGGGAATGTAAGAAAGGTTCCTCTCGGTTGTGAGAGTAGTCCATTTCCGGTTTGTGGGAAGTGGAAGAATTTGTATCAATTTGCACTTGTCAAGTTTTGACAAGTGGGCATTGTGGAAACACTAATCACTAGCGGGTTGCTAATGGGTTGCTGGAGTTGGATTCAAGTGAGTCGGAGAGACTCGGTGAATCCAAACCCGGGTATATCATTTGTTTGCGTTTGCATTTTTATGTTGTTGCTCTCTTTCTTTATTCCGCACTAAGGTTGCATAAGGCACATTTAATTCGGCATAAATTCCTTATTAAGTTTTATAAAGCATTATTCACCACCCTCTAGTGTTTTTCTATATAGTTTCAGATCCTACATACATATGCCTTTTTACCATTGTCTAGCCTTAGGCTTAACAGGCATGGGAAAGGAGCGGAAGAAGAAAACCAAAAACACATTTTTATGAAAAGCCTTTGGAATAAAATAAAACCATAATTGGATATATACTATCCAGGGAGAAGGGCGAACGAATCTCTCTTGAATAGATCAAAATCATTTACTACTAAATTAAAGAACATACCTTATGTTTTTGCCGTCACAAAAACAAAAATTCTTAGAGTGACATCTCGAAGCGATCTCAACGCCTCGCCTTAGAGCTGTCCACTTGCCACAAAAAGTTTCACCTTAGCCGAATCCTCTCCCCAAGCTTCGGATCAAATCTAAACACCCTTCAAGTTTTACCAGAACATGAAAGGGAATAAAGAGGAAAAGAAGGAAAAATATTTGGTTGCCTTTTAATCAAAGTTTGCTCCAATAATTTAGGTAAAGCTCCTTTAATTAAGGCTTGGTGTAAGTTTAAGAGGAAGAGGTGCTCCCTATTTATAGGAGAGATGAGCCTTTAGCGGAGTATCACATCCGATGTGGTACTAAAAATATAATCTAAATTGTCCCAAGTTTCTCCCTCTCAAGGACTAAATTTTGAGCAATTAATTATTCCTCTTCGTTAAGCCTAAGAATCAAAATGATATATTATTATAAAGAGCATCAAATCGAGGTCATATGGAAATAAATGATGCTCAATTTTGAGGTCGTTTGACTCCCTCAAACGATGTCTTAAAAATCACCAAATTTAGCCCAAAAATGCAGCCGCAACCGTGCAGTCGGTGGGGCCCACATTGGGTGCCACTATGGCTTGGGTCAGTTGCCTGCCCACTGGCATGCCTCCTGGAGACCGCCCAGGTCGGTGCCCGGTCATTGGGTCGGGGGCCCAAGTGCACCAAAACCAACGCTTGGGTGTGCCTGTGTCCATTTTATGAACAGTAGCCCATGTTGGGACCCTGTTTTCACTTTTCTATGCTTTTAAATGACTCGATTTTCGCATCACATCATTTGTGACCAAAATCCTCTTTGCAACAACCATTTTAATTTACATGCATCATATGCATTTTTCTCTTACTATTTGGGCGATGATATCAGACTGTGTGAGACACTACAGCCTGACCCTACTATAGGTGATACTCAAATCTCCTGAAGACAGTGACTGGGAGTAGCAGTTGACGTTCCTAGTGCGTTATCAAAATTATGTGGTTTGCCCATTGACATAAACATTGTTGAGACTATCCTTGGCTATGTCAGTAATGAATTTTGCAAGTTTAATCCCTTCGTCAATACTATATCGCTGCGAAGCTTAGGGATGGATATCGGTCAACCTTTATTTGCTTTGCGGTCAGATCAATATTGTTCGGTCATAGCTTGACTTTGTTGAATCACATCCAACACATATCGGCCAAGGATTTCTGCTAAGAACCTGTCACGACCCGCTTCCCTAAAATGGAGGCGAGACGTGAAAAGGTCCGCACGAGAGTGGAGCCGTGAAGCCCCAAACCCGATAAGCGTCAATAAAACATAAGCAGGTCCATGTAACCACAAACGGATCAACAATAATAATAAAAGGAGAGATAGAAATAAAATTCTCATATCTCATAAATTGTCCAACATGAAAATAAGTTCAACATCCAGAAAAGCCACCAGGCTAAAAGAAAGAGTCTAAGGCCCAGAACAAGGCCAACAAAAGCAAAAACATCACAAAGTATAGGTGCCACGCACCGACAACGAAACAGCAGTCTAAACAAAAGGAAAACACAACGAAGACACTAGGACTGGTCCCCAGTGTCCACGTACTCCCCGTCAAACACAAGCTCGGGCTCGGTGTCAGCAAACACCTCGTCCTCAACAAGGTACTCAGGCTCGGGATCTAACATGTGTCACCCAAAAGAGTAAAGGGGCACATGTCAGCAAGTCTAAAAGACTTGGGCAAGGAAACTGGAAGTAAGGCAACTAGCAACCTAGCAGTTTTAGTATGCATGACATGACAGTTATAACATGAGTGCACAAGCAAGACATGGTGAACAATAAGTACAAGAGAACAATTAACGGGACAAGACAAGAGTAGCCAAGCTACTAACAATCTCAATCAATTCACTATTCACGTTTCACTGTTGTTTGTAGATGTTTACGCCTTACAGCTGAATGGTATAACGTTCACGCTGATTGGCCGCTTAACACTACCCCAAAACCCAGAGTTTACGCCTTACCACTGCAGTTGCTGATCGGGCAGACTCCCAGTTGGTTGGCCGCTTAACTCTTACCCCCAATACCCACAAGTAATCGAGCCAGGGTCCCCGCACACGAGCTCAGTAAATGAGCCGGGGTTGCCCGCACAGGAGCTCGCATTCTAGTTCACGATTCATAAACAGTTGGCGTAGGGGTGCACCTAGCCGGAAACAAGCAATTTGGGCATTGGCTATCAACCAACACATGGCCCGCTTCTGGAACACGAGCCAGGAACACAAACATTGTAGCGAAGCTACGCATTCACGGGAACACTTTAAGAATGCAATGACATGACAATTAACTTGCGTACCGTTAATAGGAATTAAACATGACATGGTAATTGTGCAACATGATATATGTCGGAACTAGCTTTGTTGTCAAGCTAGTTCCCCAATTTGCGCCTAGGCGAGTATCATTTCGTCGCCTAGCCTATTTTACGCCTACAACAAGCAAAATGGCCTAAAACATGGCCTAAACCCTAAGTGGCAAGTTTCACTTGCCTTGCACCGGGGATGACGATCACGAAGGTTCGTCTCGCGGATGCTAATCTACGGGGAAATCGCTGTTAAGGGGAAACAATCACCAAAACAACATCCATTCATTAGGGTTTCATAAAAATACCAATAGGTTATGAAAACATCAAGAGATCGATTTCTTACCGTGAGGAGGCGAAAGAAACACTCCAGAGAACCTAGGGACCAGATCTGGAAATGAATGGAGAAGTTTGGAGAACTAGGGTTTTTGGGGGATTTTGGGGGTTTGATGGAGATTTGGGGAAGATGAGAGGTAGAATGTGTTGAGGGATGGTTTGGATGATGGATCTTGGGCTTGGAATGAAGGAATAAGGGTTTGGGGAAGAAGGGGGCTCAATGGGGGAGAAACTAGGGTTTTGGGTCGAGTGGAGGAAGAAGAAAACGTTTGGGAGGGGTTTAAATAGGATGGGCTGGCGGCTGCCCAGAAATTAGGGTTTTAACACAGATTAGTCGGTCAAAGAGCAACCACTGACCGACTAGTTTGGCAACTAGTCGGTCGGTCGACCAACGCAGACCGACTAAGTGTAAACAGTAACTTCTGAACGAAAATAGAATTTAGATTTAGTCGGTCGATGAACAACTACTGACCGACTAGTTTGGCATCTAGTCGGTCGGTGAACGTTCTTAGACCGACTAAGAGTGAACAGTATTGATATCAAAAATTAGATGATGTGTTAGTCGGTTAAAGAAGCATTGCTGACCGACTAGTTTGCAACCTAGTCGGTCAACCAACGTTCTTAGACCGACTAACGATAAACAGTAACTCCTGAGAAATTTAGAAAGCCAACTAGTCGGTCCAAGAAGGATTGCCGACCGACTGGATCGTCATCTAGTCGGTCGGTGCCCCTTCTTACACCGGCTAATAAGCACCAAAAGTTCCGGTACGGAGCACGGAGCTCCGGGATCGATTCCTAAGACTCCGAGGCTTGATCTAATAGTAAGATACGACCGTTATGAAGCCCGTCACGAATGACTTGCTCCGAAATCGACGATCCTAAAGAAGAAACGAGAAAACACGACGAAACGATCGAAAATGAAAGTTACGGAGACGAAAACCACATATGAGGAGAAAATCCACCAAGACATATATTATATTATAATAAATCCAGATACATGAAAACCGGTCGTTACATTCTCCCCAACTTAAGAAAAATTCCGTCCTCGGAAATTCCCAACACTCACGTGTCCGGAAACAAAAGTGGGAAACGCTCACGCATCTCATCCTCATTCTCCAAAGTAGACTCTCCAGGTGACCCGTGTCGCCACATCACCCTCACAAGATTGACAGTCTTGTTCCAAAGCGATTCTGACGCCTGTCCAGAATCTGCACTGGATGCTGGTCATACGTCATATCGGGGCGAACGATAATCTCCGAAAAATCCACCGCATGAGATGGATCGCTAATGTATCGACGAAGCTGCGACACATGGAAAACATTGTGAACTCCCTCCAAAGATGGCGGCAAGGCCAAGCGATAAGCTACCTCGCCAACTTTCTCTAGAATGTTAAACGGTCCAATGTATCACGGGCTCAACTTCCCTCGCTTCCCAAAACGAATCACACCACGATTCGGGGAAATCTTCAAGAACACATGGTCGCCCGGCTGAAACTCCAAAGGACGACGTTTAGCATCCGCCCAATGCTTAAAACGGTCCTGAGCAATCCTCAACCTCTCCCGAATATTCCTGACGACCTCCACAGCCTCCACAATCATCTCAGGTCCCAACAACTCCCGAACACCAACGTCATCCCAACTCAATGGCGATCGACATTTCCTCCCATAAAGAGCGGCGAAAGGCGCCATGCCAATACTCGCCTGGAAGCTGTTGTTGTAAGAGAACTCTACCAGATGTAGATGGTCCTCCCACGAACCCTTGAAATCTAACATGCACGCCCTCAGCATGTCCTCCAAGATCTGAATCGTCCTCTCGGACTGGCCATCCGTCTGCGGATGGTACACCGTGCTGAAACTCAGACACGTACCCAAGCTCTTCTGCAAACTCTGCCAGAACTGAGATGTGAACCTCGTGTCTCTGTCTGACACGATACTCACGGGGACTCCGTGAAGTCGCACGACCTCCTGCACGATTCACGTTACATCACTATCCAAACTAGGAAGAAGGAAATAAAACGGAGAGTAAAAGAATTTTACCTCCATATATCTCCTTGCTAGCGCCTCAGTGGACTGTCCTACTCGGAATGGAATAAAGTGCGCGGATTTGGTCAATCGATCTACGATCACCCAAATCGCGTCATTCTGCTTCGGACTCCGAGGTAGTCCAGTCACGAAATCCATAGTGATGTGTTGCCACTTCCACTCCGGAATCGGAAGCGGTTGTAGCAACCCGGCCGTACGCTGATGCTCCGCCTTCACTTGCTGGCAAACCAAGCACTTGGCTACACTCCGAGCCACACTCCTCTTCATACCATGCCACCAATAATTCAGACGAAGATCCTGGTACATCTTGGTGCCACCAGGATGCACAGAATACGGCGAACTGTGTGCCTCCACCATCAACTCCTCTCTAATATCCCCAGCCGGCACACACAACCTGGCTCCAAACCTCAGCGAGCCATCCTCATGAATCAAAAAGTCAGTCCGCAGACCGGCTTCCACCTGCTCCCGAATCTTCGCCAGCTTCGGATCCTCAGCCTGGCCAGCCTTAATCCGATCCACGATCGTCGACTGTACCTGCATGTACATCAACGATGAATCCTCCCCAGGAAGGACAATCTCAACCCCAGACTCGCAAAAATCCTGCTGCAATCTCCACTGCGAGGTCAAAATCATCACCGCTGGAAGCCTACTCAGCGCATCAGGGACCACATTCACCTTGCCAGGGTGAAACTGCAAATCAATATCATAATCCGCCATAAGCTCCAACCATCGACGCTGTCGCATGTTGAGCTCCTTCTGAGTGAAAATATACTTCAAGCTTTTGTGATCGGTGAAAATCTTCACTTTCTCACTCAGCAGGAAGTGCCTCCAAATCTTAAGAGCAAACACAACGGCAGCCAACTCCAAATCATGCGTCGGGTAATTCTTCTCATGAACCTTAAGCTGGCGAGACGCATACGCCACAACATGTCTGTGCTGATGCAATACACAACCGAGACCCTTGCCAGAAGCATCGCAAAAGATCTCAAATCCACCGCTGCGATCAGGCACAACAAGAATAGGGGCAGTCGTCAACCTCTCCTTCAGAACGCCAAAAGCATTCTCACAATCACCCGACCAAACAAAAGCAACATCCTTCCGCGTCAACCTGGTCATCGGCTCAGCAATGCAAGAAAAGTCCTTAATGAATCGCCGATAGTAACCAGCAAGTCCAAGGAAACTCCGAATCTCCGACGCAGACGACGGAACAGGCCACTCTCTGATGGCCCTAATCTTCTCGGGATCCACTGAAATACCATCTCCAGTCACCACATGCCCAAGAAAAGCAACTCTATCCAGCCAAAACTCGCACTTCGAAAACTTAGCATACAACCGATACTTCCTCAAGATCTCCAATACCGTCCTCAAGTGCGAGGCATGCTCTTCCTCCGACTTCGAATAGATCAGAATGTCGTCAATAAAGATAACAACAAACTTATCCAAAAAGTCGTAGAAAATCAGGTTCATCAGATTCATGAAAACCGCGGGCGCATTAGTTACGCCGAAAGGCATAACCACAAACTCATAGTGTCCATACTTCGTCCTGAACGCTGTCTTCGGAACATCTCCCTTCTTCACCTTCAACTGATGGTAACCACTCCTCAAATCCAATTTAGAAAACACCCTCGAACCTCCAAGCTGATCAAAAATATCATCGATGCGAGGCAACGGGTATTTATTCTTAATGGTCACCGCATTCAACTCCCGATAGTCCACGCACATGCGACGCGAACCATCCTTCTTCTTCACCAGCAACACCGGTGCTCCCCACGGAGACACACTAGGATTAATATAACCCTTCTGCAAAAGCTCATCCAGCTGCTTTCGCAACTCTTCCAATTCAGCGGGTGCCATACGATACGGCGCCTTCGAAATCGGCTGCGCACCCGGAACAAGATCAATAGAAAATTCTAGAGCTCGATCAGGTGGCAAACCAGACATCTCCTCGGGGAAGACGTCGCCAAAATCACGCACCACAGCTGGCCACTCCAGCTCCAACCGCATAGCCACAACCTCCACCGGCCTGGCCCGAAATCTGACAGGACCAAGCGAACTGCTACCACGACTAAACTCAAATACTGGATGTCTGGGAATCTCGAACACCACCTTCTTCCTTCGACAGTCGATCGTAGCATAGAAGCTCGCAAGCCAGTCCATCCCAAGAACTGCATCATAGTTGATGATGTCGTGGACAATGAAATCAGCGAAAAGCTCATGTCCACAGACCACCAACGAGCAAGAATTGCAACCACGATGCACCGAGACCACACCATTCCCTGTAACGATATTCCAACTCTTGGGAAGAGGGGACGTCGACAAGGAATGCCTCTCCATGAAGCTCCGAGAAATAATGCACATCGATGCACCAGAGTCAAAGAAGACTCGTGCAGGAAATGTGCAAACCAAAACCACACCTAACAAGCAATTAACAATCAAACCCTAGTCTAGCAAACAACCATGTTCAAGCAAACAACACAATCTATCATTCAAAACCAACTAGGAAAGTAATAGCTAGATTGAGGATTACCTGCGATAACCTCATCCACAGCCTCGCTCTCCACAGCGGTCATCAGAAAAGCCTGCCTCCTCGGCGGAACAGCCTGCTGAAAAGCATGCCTCTGCGGAACAAGAGCTGCTCCACGTCCAGCAGGAACAGACGCTCGCTGCTGCAACGGCTGAGCTGCAACAGGTGCCCTCCGCAGCTGATTCGCATGTCGACAATCCTTCGCGATATGGGAAGCATCACCACAAACCAGACACTGGCCCAAAAACTTCCGACACTGTTCCTTGATGTGGCCAGGCTTGCCGCAGAAATGGCAAGTATTCAGAATAGGCCCTCCTGGCCTCTTAAACTGAGCTGGCTGATTAGGCTTGAAACCAGGCCTAACCACCGCTCTGGCCTGCTCCATAGGCCTCTTCCCAGCACCAAAAACATGCCCTCTCCTCTGACTCAGGTTCAGCTCCTGCCTCCTGGCAGCGACCAGAACCTTCTGATAAGAGTCCAGATCGGAGGAAGACACAAAACTCTGGAGCTCCAAAGCAAGTCCCTGCAGGAACCTCTGAGCCCTCTCATCAGCATCCTGCACCATCTACGGCGCGAACCGACTCAGCCTAGTGAACTCTTGGTGGTACTGGTCCACCGTCAAGCTCCCTTGATTCAGATAAATGAAGCGCTGCAGCATCTCCTTCTTCGCAGCCTTCGGAAAGAATTCCTCATCAAACCTAGACTTAAAGGTAGCCCAAGCTATCTGCTCCACCAACATCTTCTCTTCCGCATCCCACCAGTTCCGAGCATTATCCTTGAGTTGCCTTCTCGCCAAATCAACCCATCCAGCCGGGGTGATCTTGGCCATCTTCAGATTGTCCTCGATGTTCCGAATCCACTCATCGACAGCCAGAGGACCCTCAGACCCATCAAAATATGCGGGACCCAGCTCCCGAAATTGCTTCGCTCCCTGCTCAGAGCGAGGGGCATCCGGAAGAGCCCGGGCAGCTCGAGCAAGTGGAGCATTCTGGACTTGCAGGAGCACGCCCTGCTGCACTTGCATCATCTGGAGCATCATCCGCATCATCTCACCGTTGGTGGGTTCCCGCTCAGGCTCCTCATCATGAGGGAGCGCACCACTACCCCCACCACGGGTGAATCGTCTTCCTGCCATCTAGTGACACAGAAAACGAAGCAGATTAGACTCATAGCTTATGACTCGGACGTCGAACTTAGTTTGTTGGACATTCTAATATTATTATCGCTATTCCGATAATCGCAGTTACAGAAGGACCTGCATGGGCCACCAACAAAACCTGTCACGAGCCGCTTCCCTAAAATGGAGGCGAGACGTGAAAAGGTCCGCACGAGAGTGGAGCCGTGAAGCCCCAAACCCGATAAGCGTCAATAAAACATAAGCAGGTCCCTGTAACCACAAACGGAGCAACAATAATAATGAAAGGAGAGACAGAAATAAAATTCTCATATCTCATAAATTGTCCAACATGAAAATAAGTTCAACATCCGGAAAAGCCACCAGGCTAAAAGAAAGAGTCTAAGGCCCAGAACAAGGCCAACAAAAGCAAAAACATCACAAAGTATAGGTGCCACGCACCGACAACGAAACAGCAGTCTAAACAAAAGGAAAACACAACGAAGACACTAGGACTGGTCCCCAGTGTCCACGTACTCCCCGTCAAACACAAGCTCGGGCTCGGCGTCAGCAAGCACCTCGTCCTCAACAAGGTACTCAGGCTCGGGATCTAACATGTGTCACCCAAAAGAGTAAAGGGGCACATGTCAGCAAGTCTAAAAGACTTGGGCAAGGAAACTGGAAGTAAGGCAACTAGCAACCTAGCAGTTTTAGTATGCATGACATGACAGTTATAACATGAGTGCACAAGCAAGACATGGTGAACAATAAGTACAAGAGAACAATTAACGGGACAAGACAAGAGTAGCCAAGCTACTAACAATCTCAATCAATTCACTATTCACGTTTCACTGTTGTTTGTAGATGTTTACGCCTTACAGCTGAATGGTATAACGTTCACGCTGATTGGCCGCTTAACACTACCCCAAAACCCAGAGTTTACGCCTTACCACTGCAGTTGCTGATCGGGCAGACTCCCAGTTGGTTGGCCGCTTAACTCTTACCCCCAATACCCACAAGTAATCGAGCCAGGGTCCCCGCACACGAGCTCAGTAAATGAGCCGGGGTTGCCCCGCACAGGAGCTCGCATTCTAGTTCACGATTCATAAACAGTTGGCGTAGGGGTGCACCTAGCCGGAAACAAGCAATTCGGGCATTGGCTATCAACCAACACATGGCCCGCTTCTGGAACACGAGCCAGGAACACAAACATTGTAGCGAAGCTACGCATTCACGGGAACACTTTAAGAATGCAATGACATGACAATTAACTTGCGTACCGTTAATAGGAATTAAACATGACATGGTAATTGTGCAACATGATATATGTCGGAACTAGCTTCGTTGTCAAGCTAGTTCCCCAATTTGCGCCTAGGCGAGTATCATTTCGTCGCCTAGCCTCTTTTACGCCTACAACAAGCAAAATGGCCTAAAACATGGCCTAAACCCTAAGTGGCAAGTTTCACTTGCCTTGCACCGGGGATGACGATCACGAAGGTTCGTCTCGCGGATGCTAATCTACGGGGAAATCGCTGTTAAGGGGAAACAATCACCAAAACAACATCCATTCATTAGGGTTTCATAAAAATACCAATAGGTTATGAAAACATCAAGAGATCGATTTCTTACCGTGAGGAGGCGAAAGAAACACTCCAGAGAACCTAGGGACCAGATCTGGAAACGAATGGAGAAGTTTGGAGAACTAGGGTTTTTGGGGGATTTTGGGGGTTTGATGGAGATTTGGGGAAGATGAGAGGTAGAATGTGTTGAGGGATGGTTTGGATGATGGATCTTGGGCTTGGAATGAAGGAATAAGGGTTTGGGGAAGAAGGGGGCTCAATGGGGGAGAAACTAGGGTTTTGGGTCGAGTGGAGGAAGAAGAAAACGTTTGGGAGGGGTTTAAATAGGATGGGCTGGCGGCTGCCCAGAAATTAGGGTTTTAACACAGATTAGTCGGTCAAAGAGCAACCACTGACCGACTAGTTTGGCAACTAGTCGGTCGGTCGAC
Organism: Scilla litardierei; assembly: GCA_030789695.1. Lineage (NCBI taxonomy): Eukaryota > Viridiplantae > Streptophyta > Magnoliopsida > Asparagales > Asparagaceae > Scilla > Scilla litardierei. The sequence goes on along the minus strand of CM061142.1, from coordinate 768,360,815 downwards.
CAACGCAGACCGACTAAGTGTAAACAGTAACTTCTGAACGAAAATAGAATTTAGATTTAGTCGGTCGATGAACAACTACTGACCGACTAGTTTGGCATCTAGTCGGTCGGTGAACGTTCTTAGACCGACTAAGAGTGAACAGTATTGATATCAAAAATTAGATGATGTGTTAGTCGGTTAAAGAAGCATTGCTGACCGACTAGTTTGCAACCTAGTCGGTCAACCAACGTTCTTAGACCGACTAACGATAAACAGTAACTCCTGAGAAATTTAGAAAGCCAACTAGTCGGTCCAAGAAGGATTACCGACCGACTGGATCGTCATCTAGTCGGTCGGTGCCCCTTCTTACACCGGCTAATAAGCACCAAAAGTTCCGGTACGGAGCGCGGAGCTCCGGGATCGATTCCTAAGACTCCGAGGCTTGATCTAATAGTAAGATACGACCGTTATGAAGCCCGTCACGAATGACTTGCTCCGAAATCGACGATCCTAAAGAAGAAACGAGAAAACACGACGAAACGATCGAAAATGAAAGTTACGGAGACGAAAACCACATATGAGGAGAAAATCCACCAAGACATATATTATATTATAATAAATCCAGATACATGAAAACCGGTCGTTACATTCTCCCCAACTTAAGAAAAATTCCGTCCTCGGAAATTCCCAACACTCACGTGTCCGGAAACAAAAGTGGGAAACGCTCACGCATCTCATCCTCATTCTCCCAAGTAGACTCTCCAGGTGACCCGTGTCGCCACATCACCCTCACAAGATTGACAGTCTTGTTCCAAAGCGATTCTGACGCCTGTCCAGAATCTGCACTGGATGCTGGTCATACGTCATATCGGGGCGAACGATAATCTCCGAAAAATCCACCGCATGAGATGGATCGCTAATGTATCGACGAAGCTGCGACACATGGAAAACATTGTGAACTCCCTCCAAAGATGGCGGCAAGGCCAAGCGATAAGCTACCTCACCAACTTTCTCTAGAATGTCAAACTGTCCAATGTATCGCGGGCTCAACTTCCCTCGCTTCCCAAAACGAATCACACCACGATTCGGGGAAATCTTCAAGAACACATGGTCGCCCGGCTGAAACTCCAAAGGACGACGTTTAGCATCCGCCCAATGCTTAAAACGGTCCTGAGCAATCCTCAACCTCTCCCGAATATTCCTGACGACCTCCACAGCCTCCACAATCATCTCAGGTCCCAACAACTCCCGAACACCAACGTCATCCCAACTCAATGGCGATCGACATTTCCTCCCATAAAGAGCAGCGAAAGGCGCCATGCCAATACTCGCCTGGAATCTGTTGCTGTAAGAGAACTCTACCAGATGTAGATGGTCCTCCCACGAACCCTTGAAATCTAACCTGCACGCCCTCAGCATGTCCTCCAAGATCTGAATCGTCCTCTCGGACTGGCCATCCGTCTGCGGATGGTACGCCGTGCTGAAACTCAGACGCGTACCCAAGCTCTTCTGCAAACTCTGCCAGAACTGAGATGTGAACCTCGTGTCTCTGTCTGACACGATACTCACGGGGACTCCGTGAAGTCGCACGACCTCCTGCATGATTCACGTTACATCACTATCCAAACTAGGAAGAATGAAATAAAACGGAGAGTAAAAGAATTTTACCTCCATATATCTCCTTGCTAGCGCCTCAGTGGACTGTCCTACTCGGAATGGAATAAAGTGCGCGGATTTGGTCAATCGATCTACGATCACCCAAATCGCGTCATTCTGCTTCGGACTCCGAGGTAGTCCAATCACGAAATCCATAGTGATGTGTTGCCACTTCCACTCCGGAATCGGAAGCGGTTGTAGCAACCCGGCCGTACGCTGATGCTCCGCCTTCACTTGCTGGCAAACCAAGCACTTGGCTACACTCCGAGCCACACTCCTCTTCATACCATGCCACCAATAATTCAGACGAAGATCATGGTACATCTTGGTGCCACCAGGATGCACAGAATACGGCGAACTGTGTGCCTCCACCATCAACTCCTCTCTAATATCCCCAGCCGGCACACACAACCTGGCTCCAAACCTCAGAAAGCCATCCTCATGAATCAAAAAGTCAGTCCGCAGACCGGCTTCCACCTGCTCCCGAATCTTCGCCAGCTTCGGATCCTCAGCCTGGCCAGCCTTAATCCGATCCACGATCGTCGACTGTACCTGCATGTACATCAACGATGAATCCTCCCCAGGAAGGACAATCTCAACCCCAGACTCGCAAAAATCCTGCTGCAATCTCCACTGCGAGGTCAAAATCATCACCGCTGGAAGCCTACTCAGCGCATCAGGGACCACATTCACCTTGCTAGGGTGAAACTGCAAATCAATATCATAATCCGCCATAAGCTCCAACCATCGACGCTGTCGCATGTTGAGCTCCTTCTGAGTGAAAATATACTTCAAGCTTTTGTGATCGGTGAAAATCTTCACTTTCTCACTCAGCAGGAAGTGCCTCCAAATCTTAAGAGCAAATACAACGGCAGCCAACTCCAAATCATGCGTCGGGTAATTCTTCTCAAGAACCTTAAGCTGGCGAGACGCATACGCCACAACATGTCTGTGCTGATGCAACACACAACCGAGACCCTTGCCAGAAGCATCGCAAAAGATCTCAAATCCACCGCTGCGATCAGGCACAACAAGAATAGGGGCAGTCGTCAACCTCTCCTTCAGAACGCCAAAAGCATTCTCACAATCACCCGACCAAACAAAAGCAACATCCTTCCGCGTCAACCTGGTCATCGGCTCAGCAATGCGAGAAAAGTCCTTAATGAATCGCCGATAGTAACCAGCAAGTCCAAGGAAACTCCGAATCTCCGACGCAGACGACGGAACAGGCCACTCTCTGATGGCCCTAATCTTCTCGGGATCCACTGAAATACCATCTCCAGTCACCACATGCCCAAGAAAAGCAACTCTATCCAGCCAAAACTCGCACTTCGAAAACTTAGCATACAACCGATGCTTCCTCAAGATCTCCAATACCGTCCTCAAGTGCGAGGCATGCTCTTCCTCCGACTTCGAATAGATCAGAATGTCGTCAATAAAGATAACAACAAACTTATCCAAAAAGTCGTAGAAAATCAGGTTCATCAGATTCATGAAAACTGCGGGCACATTAGTTACGCCGAAAGGCATAACCACAAACTCATAGTGTCCATACTTCGTCCTGAACGCTGTCTTCGGAACATCTCCCTTCTTCACCTTCAACTGATGGTAACCACTCCTCAAATCCAATTTAGAAAACACCCTCGAACCTCCAAGCTGATCAAAAATATCATCGATGCGAGGCAACTGGGTATTTATTCTTAATGGTCACCGCATTCAACTCCCGATAGTCCACGCACATGCGACGCGAACCATCCTTCTTCTTCACCAGCAACACAGGTGCTCCCCACGGAGACACACTAGGATTAATATAACCCTTCTGCAAAAGCTCATCCAGCTGCTTCCGCAACTCTTCCAATTCAGCGGGTGCCATACGATACGGCGCCTTCGAAATCGGCTGCGCACCCGGAACAAGATCAATAGAAAATTCTAGAGCTCGATCAGGTGGCAAACCAGACATCTCCTCGGGGAAGACGTCGCCAAAATCACGCACCACAGCTGGCCACTCCAGCTCCAACCGCATAGCCACAACCTCCACCGGCCTGGCCCGAAATCTGACAGGACCAAGCGAACTGCTACCACGACTGAACTCAAATACTGGATGTCCGGGAATCTCGAACACCACCTTCTTCCTTCGACAGTCGATCGTAGCATAGAAGCTCGCAAGCCAGTCCATCCCAAGAACTGCATCATAGTTGATGATGTCGTGGACAATGAAATCAGCGAAAAGCTCATGTCCACAGACCACCAACGAGCAAGAATTGCAACCACGATGCACCGAGACCACGCCATTCCCTGTAACGATATTCCAACTCTTGGGAAGAGGGGACGTCGACAAGGAATGCCTCTCCATGAAGCTCCGAGAAATAATGCACATCGATGCACCAGAGTCAAAGAGGACTCGTGCAGGAAATGTGCAAACCAAAATCACACCTAACAATCAATTAACAATCAAACCCTAGTCTAGCAAACAACCATGTTCAAGCAAACAACACAATCTATCATTCAAAACCAACTAGGAAAGTAATAGCTAGATTGAGGATTACCTGCGATAACCTCATCCACATCCTCGCTCTCCACAGTGGTCATCAGAAAAGCCTGCCTCCTCGGCGGAACAGCCTGCTGAAAAGCATGCCTTTGTGAAAAAAGAGCTGCTCCACGTCCAGCAGGAACAGACGCTCGCTGCTGCAACGGCTGAGCTGCAACAGGTGCCCTCCGCAGCTGATTCGCATGTCGACAATCCTTCGCGACATGGGAAGCATCACCACAAACCAGACACTGGCCCAAAACTTCCGACACTGTTCCTTGATGTGGCCAGGCTTGCCGCAGAAATGGCAAGTCTTCATAATAGGCCCTCCTGGCCTCTTAAACTGAGCTGGCTGATTAGGCTTGAAACCAGGCCTAACCACCGCTCTGGCCTGCTCCATAGGCCTCTTCCCAGCACCAAAAACATGCCCTCTCCTCTGACTCAGGTTCAGCTCCTGCCTCTTGGCAGCGACCAGAACCTTCTGATAAGAGTCCAGATCGGAGGAAGACACAAAACTCTGGAGCTCCAAAGCAAGTCCCTGCAGGAACCTCTGAGCCCTCTCATCAGCATCCTGCACCATCTACGGCGCGAACCGACTCAGCCTAGTGAACTCTTGGTGGTACTGGTCCACCGTCAAGCTCCCTTGCTTCAGATAAATGAAGCGCTGCAGCATCTCCTTCTTCGCAGCCTTCGGAAAGAATTCCTCATCAAACCTGGACTTAAAGGTAGCCCAAGCTATCGGCTCCACCAACATCTTCTCTTCCGCATCCCACCAGTTCCGAGCATTATCCTTGAGTTGCCTTCTCGCCAAATCAACCCATCCAGCCGGGGTGATCTTGGCCATCTTCAGATTGTCCTCGATGTTCCGAATCCACTCATCGACAGCCAGAGGACCCTCAGACCCATCAAAATATGCGGGACCCAGCTCCCGAAATTGCTTCGCTCCCTACTCAGAGCGAGGGGCATCCGGAAGAGCCCGGGCAGCTCGAGCAAGTGGAGCATTCTGGACTTGCAGGAGCACGCCCTGCTGCACTTGCATCATCTGGAGCATCATCCGCATCATCTCACCGTTGGTGGGTTCCCGCTCAGGCTCCTCATCATGAGGGAGCGCACCACTACCCCCACCACGGGTGAATCGTCTTCCTGCCATCTAGTGACACAGAAAACGAAGCAGATTAGACTCATAGCTTATGACTCGGACGTCTAACTTAGTTTGTTGGACATTCTAATATTATTATCGCTATTCCGATAATCGCAGTTACAGAAGGACCTGCATGGGCCACCAACAAAACCTGTCACGACCCGCTTCCCTAAAATGGAGGCGAGACGTGAAAAGGTCCGCACGAGAGTGGAGCCGTGAAGCCCCAAACCCGATAAGCGTCAATAAAACATAAGCAGGTCCCTGTAACCACAAACGGAGCAACAATAATAATGAAAGGAGAGACAGAAATAAAATTCTCATATCTCATAAATTGTCCAACATGAAAATAAGTTCAACATCCGGAAAAGCCACCAGGCTAAAAGAAAGAGTCTAAGGCCCAGAACAAGGCCAACAAAAGCAAAAACATCACAAAGTATAGGTGCCACGCACCGACAACGAAACAGCAGTCTAAACAAAAGGAAAACACAACGAAGACACTAGGACTGGTCCCCAGTGTCCACGTACTCCCCGTCAAACACAAGCTCGGGCTCGGCGTCAGCAAGCACCTCGTCCTCAACAAGGTACTCAGGCTCGGGATCTAACATGTGTCACCCAAAAGAGTAAAGGGGCACATGTCAGCAAGTCTAAAAGACTTGGGCAAGGAAACTGGAAGTAAGGCAACTAGCAACCTAGCAGTTTTAGTATGCATGACATGACAGTTATAACATGAGTGCACAAGCAAGACATGGTGAACAATAAGTACAAGAGAACAATTAACGGGACAAGACAAGAGTAGCCAAGCTACTAACAATCTCAATCAATTCACTATTCACGTTTCACTGTTGTTTGTAGATGTTTACGCCTTACAGCTGAATGGTATAACGTTCACGCTGATTGGCCGCTTAACACTACCCCAAAACCCAGAGTTTACGCCTTACCACTGCAGTTGCTGATCGGGCAGACTCCCAGTTGGTTGGCCGCTTAACTCTTACCCCCAATACCCACAAGTAATCGAGCCAGGGTCCCCGCACACGAGCTCAGTAAATGAGCCGGGGTTGCCCCGCACAGGAGCTCGCATTCTAGTTCACGATTCATAAACAGTTGGCGTAGGGGTGCACCTAGCCGGAAACAAGCAATTCGAGCATTGGCTATCAACCAACACATGGCCTGCTTCTGGAACACGAGCCAGGAACACAAACATTGTAGCGAAGCTACGCATTCACGGGAACACTTTAAGAATGCAATGACATGACAATTAACTTGCGTACCGTTAATAGGAATTAAACATGACATGGTAATTGTGCAACATGATATATGTCGGAACTAGCTTCGTTGTCAAGCTAGTTCCCCAATTTGCGCCTAGGCGAGTATCATTTCGTCGCCTAGCCTCTTTTACGCCTACAACAAGCAAAATGGCCTAAAACATGGCCTAAACCCTAAGTGGCAAGTTTCACTTGCCTTGCACCAGGGATGACGATCACGAAGGTTCGTCTCGCGGATGCTAATCTACGGGGAAATCGCTGTTAAGGGGAAACAATCACCAAAACAACATCCATTCATTAGGGTTTCATAAAAATACCAATAGGTTATGAAAACATCAAGAGATCGATTTCTTACCGTGAGGAGGCGAAAGAAACACTCCAGAGAACCTAGGGACCAGATCTGGAAACGAATGGAGAAGTTTGGAGAACTAGGGTTTTTGGGGGATTTTGGGGGTTTGATGGAGATTTGGGGAAGATGAGAGGTAGAATGTGTTGAGGGATGGTTTGGATGATGGATCTTGGGCTTGGAATGAAGGAATAAGGGTTTGGGGAAGAAGGGGGCTCAATGGGGGAGAAACTAGGGTTTTGGGTCGAGTGGAGGAAGAAGAAAACGTTTGGGAGGGGTTTAAATATGATGGGCTGGCGGCTGCCCAGAAATTAGGGTTTTAACACAGATTAGTCGGTCAAAGAGCAACCACTGACCGACTAGTTTGGCAACTAGTCGGTCGGTCGACCAACGCAGACCGACTAAGTGTAAACAGTAACTTCTGAACGAAAATAGAATTTAGATTTAGTCGGTCGATGAACAACTACTGACCGACTAGTTTGGCATCTAGTCGGTCGGTGAACGTTCTTAGACCGACTAAGAGTGAACAGTATTGATATCAAAAATTAGATGATGTGTTAGTCGGTTAAAGAAGCATTACTGACCGACTAGTTTGCAACCTAGTCGGTCAACCAACGTTCTTAGACCGACTAACGATAAACAGTAACTCCTGAGAAATTTAGAAAGCCAACTAGTCGGTCCAAGAAGGATTGCCGACCGACTGGATCGTCATCTAGTCGGTCGGTGCCCCTTCTTACACCGGCTAATAAGCACCAAAAGTTCCGATACGGAGCGCGGAGCTCCGGGATCGATTCCTAAGACTCCGAGGCTTGATCTAATAGTAAGATACGACCGTTATGAAGCCCGTCACGAATGACTTGCTCCGAAATCGACGATCCTAAAGAAGAAACGAGAAAACACGACGAAACGATCGAAAATGAAAGTTACGGAGACGAAAACCACATATGAGGAGAAAATCCACCAAGACATATATTATATTATAATAAATCCAGATACATGAAAACCGGTCGTTACAGAACCGCACTGATTCTGTGACACTAGCTCCCTCAATAGGAGAGACAAATTCTCTCTTAGCCACTACTCCCCTCGTATGATTCAAGTGCCACCTAACTTAAGACATTTCAGTAGGCCCTGCCTCAAAGCTAGGTTAAATATCTAAGTGACACCGTTCATGCATAGTCTCGTACAATGGCCTCAAGTCCAAGGACCAACTTGCCTATCATCACTTAAGAGCTACCACTGACAGTTCGGTTTGCGCTATCCATGTGGCAGTTCTCATTGGATCATTCAGTGAACTCATTCTCTACTAAGTAGCTGTGTCTCGTCTCCGATTTCGCTAAAACAAATGATCATGAGATCATCACCACCAACTCTTGGTAAAGTCCGATGACACAATAGTCTATCTGATGCATTGATGTCCTTTCTCAATGCATCTACGACTACGAACAATTTTAGACTTATGCTCCTAACAGTCAATACATTTCACATGATCGTGATCTTTATCTCGATATATATTTGATCTTGCATTAAGTCTTAGGACTTTATCTAAGTATTTAATGTAAACAAAGATATATGAATGATAAATTGTACCATATAATCTGTTATTATTTTGAACAAGATGGTCCAATTACAAAATAATTGTCCTCGAGGGCATACATTTACCAACAACCTCTACCATCCTCTCCTCCCCCTCCGTCCTCTTCCAACAAGCATACATCAATTTTTGGAGGCCACTGTAGTTTCAGAACTTGGCTCTGCTATAATTGAAATGTCTAGCAAATTTTGATGAGCACTCCCTGTGACAGTCCGTATCCATCAGTATACATATTTTCATATTTTACGTATTTTTATAATTTAAAGATATTTTAAATGAGTTTATGTGATTTTAAAATGGTTTATCAAGATTATAATATCAGAAATAGTTTCGAATCAATTATTAAAAAAATATTTTGTATCATCAAAATAGTTATTGTTGTGAAGGGAAAAGTAGGGAAATAGGTGTAGAGGGTTAAGAGTCCCCTACCCTCATATTTATAGCTTTCAATAGTGGGCTGGATACCCAATGGGCCTCATGAACTTATTCATAACACTTCCCCTTATCCAACCAACATTGAATAAGAGGTGGACTCTTCAGGATCTGAGTTAGGATAACTGCCTTGTTAAATAAAGAACAGTTAATCCATAACTTCCCCTGTTTTAGGGATGTGTCTAGGGGTGGATACTTCAGGATCCAGAGTCAACGAGGTTGCCTCGTCAAAACCTTGACTACGGAAAACCCAGTGGGAAAAAACTAGTAGCCAAGGGAAAAGAGTACAACTCTGCGGTTGACTCCCCTTCATCTGACCAAGCTTCAGGCTTGCAGATTTCCTATGAATCTATACATCAGTCTCCTATGTATCTATGAGTTCATAGTCCTATCATCCTGATCCAGTTTACATTTTCTCACTCTCCTCATCCCAATCCCATATACAAGTTTCTCAAAGATACTAGTAGGCAGAGATTTGGTAAGCAAATCCGCCAAGTTATTACATGATTGGATCTTCTGTACCTCAATCTGCTTCTGCTTCTGAAGGTCGTGCATCCAGAAGAACTTGGGGGAGATATGCTTCGTCTTGTCACCTTTGATGTAGCCGTCCTGTAGCTGGGCTATACATGCTGCATTGTCTTCATGAAGTGGAGTAGGCGCAAGAACGCCGGTCATCAGGCCGGTGGAGGTGAGGATGTGCTGGATCACAGAGCGTAGCCAGAAACTCTCCTTGCTTGCTTCGTGGATCGTTAGGAGCTCTGAGTGAGTGGATGAGACGGTCGTCATGGTCTGCTTTACAGATCTCCAGGATATGGTTGTGCCGCCATAAGTAAACATGTATCATGTCTGAGACTTCTCTGTGTGAGGATCGGACCCGTATCCTGCATCAGCATAACAACTAAACCAGTTGATGCCCCTTTCCTGTAGAATAGACCTAAGTCTATGGACCCTTGGAGGTAGCGCAGACGATGCTTAACTCCGGCCCAGTGCCGCTGTGTAGGTGCAGCACTATATCTGGCTAGTAAGTTGACTGCAAATGCTATGTCAGGGCGAGTGCAGTTAGCCAGGTAAAGGAGTGCACCGATAGCACTTAGATAAGGCACTTCGGGGCCTAGTACTTCCTCCCCCTCTTCCAGCGGCCGAAAGGGGTCTTTATGTACATCCAATGATCTGACGACCATTGGAGTACTGAGGGGATGGCACTTATCCATCTGAAACTTTTTCAATAAGTTCGATGTGTAAGTTGACTGATGTAACAGGATCCCATCGTAAAGATGCTCTATTTGAAGACCTAAACAGAATTTTGACTTTCAGAGGTCTTTCATCTCGAAGGTTTCTGTCAAGCTTCTAGAAATCTCTGCGATCTCTTCAGGAGATCCGATGAGGTTCAAGTTGTCCACATAGACGGCTATGATTACAAATCCTGTTGCCTTTGCTCTTATAAAGATGCAAGGACAGACTGGGTCGTTTTTGAATCCTTGTTTTGCAAGGAAATCGCTCAGTCTGTTATACCACATCCTTCCAGATTGTTTTAGACCATATAATGATCTTTGCAGTTTCACTGAGTAGATGTCACGTTCTCTCTCTTTTAGTGCTGCAGGCAAAGAATAACCGTCAGGCAATCTCATATAGATGTCTCGGTCTAGGTTGCCATATAGGTATGCAGTAACCACGTCCATAAGTTGCATATCTAAACCCTCTTGGGCTGTTAAGCCAATGAGGAATCGGAAGGTGATCGCGTCTGTAACGACTGCTTTTCATGTATCTGGATTTAATATAATATAATATATGTTTTGGTGGATTTTCTCCTTTTGTGTGGTTTTCGTCTCCGTAGTTTCATTTTCGATCGATTCGTCGTATTTTCTCGCTTCTTCCTTAGGATTGTCGATTTCGAAGTATGTCACTCGTGACGGACTTCATAACGGTCGTATCTAACTATTAGATCAAGCCTAGGAGTCTTAGGAATCGATCCCGGGGCCCCGCGCTCCGTATCAAAACTTTTGGTGCTCATTAGCCGGTGTAAGAAGGGCCACCGACCGACTAGATGACGATCCAGTCGGTCGGCAATCCTTCTTGGACCGACTAGTTAGCTTTCTAAATTTCTCAGGAGTTACTGTTTATCGTTAGTCGGTCTAAGAACGTTGGTTGACCGACTAGGTTGCAAACTAGTCGGTCAGCAATGCTTCTTTAACCGACTAACTCATCATCTTAATTTTAGTTCAGCTACTGTTTACTCTTAGTCGGTCTAAGAACGTTCATCGACCGACTAGATACTAAACTAGTCGGTCAGTACTTGTTCATGGACCGACTAACTCTAGAATCCTATTTTCGTTCAGGAGTTACTGTTTGCACTTAGTCGGTCTGCGTTGGTCGACCGACCGACTAGTTGCCAAACTAGTCGGTCAGTGGTTGCTCTTTGACCGACTAACTAGTGTTGAAACCCTAATTTCTGGGCAGCCGCCAGCTCAACCTATTTAAACCCAACCCAAACGATTTCATCTTCTCCAACACGACCCAAAACCCTAAAATCTTCCCCCTTCAGCCCCCATCTTCCTCCAAGCTTCAATCCTTCATTCCAAGCCCTAAATCCATCATCCAAACCATCCATTCACTCCATCTACCTCTCATCTTCCCCAAAATCTCACCAAAACCCATCAAAATCCCCAAATCCCCCAAAACCCTAGTTTCCCCAAACTTCTCCAATCTTTTCCAGATCTGATCCTAGGGTTCCCCGGAGTGTTTCTTCCGTCTCCTCTTGGTAAGAAATCGATCTACCGTTGTTTTCTTAACCTATTTATATTTTTATGAAACCCTAATAAAATTTCATGTTGTTTGTTGATTGTCCCCCAAAACAGCGATTTCCCCCGTAGATAGCATCCGTGTGACGAAGTGGTCGTCATCCCCGGTGCTAGGCAAGTGAAACTTGCCACTTAGGGTTTAGGCCATGTTTTAGGCCATTTGCTTGTTGTAGGCGTAAAAGAGGCTAGGCGACGAAATGATACTCGCCTAGGCGCAAATTGGGGAACTAGCTTGACAACGAAGCTAGTTCCGACATTTAGCATGTTGCACAATTTCCATGTCATGTTTACTTTCAATTAACGGTACGCGAATATGTTCATGTCATTGCATTTCGCCTGTCACGTTTAATTTAATTAACGGTACGTAAATAAATTGTCATGACCTCGCATTCTTTAGGTGTTGCTGTGATTGCGTAGCTTTGCTACGATACTTGTGTTCCTGGCTCGTGACCAGAAGCGAGCATAATGAGTTGCTAACCCCAACGCTCGAAATGTATTGAATTGTGAACTAAGAATGCGAGCTCAATGTGCGGGGCAACCCCAGGCTCACTAGCTGAGTTCCATGTGCGGGGACCCCAGGCTCCATATCGTGTGGGTATTGGGTAGTGTTTAGTGCCGATCGGTCTGAAATGCTATGCCATTCAGCGAAGGGCTTAAACACCTACAAAATGTGAATTGATCGAATTGATAGTAGCTTGGCTACTCTTGTCTTGTCCCGATGATTGTTCCCTTGTACAAATTGTCTTGCCATGTTTTAATTGTGCACTCATGTTATAACTGCCATGTCATGCATACTAAACTGCTAGGTTGCTAGTTGCCTTACCTTCAGTTTCCTTGCCCAAGTCTTTTTAGACTTGCTGACATGTGCCCCTTTACTCTTTTGGGTGACACATGTTAGATCCTGAGCCCGAGTACCTTGTTGAGGACGAGGTGTTTGCTGACGCCGAGCCCGAGCTTGTGTTTGACGGGGAGTACGTGGACACTGGGGACCAGTCCTAGTGTCTTCGTTGTGTTTTACTTTTGTTAGACAGTTGTTTTGTTATGTGGTGCGTAGCACCTATACCTTGTTTTGTCGTCGCTTTTGTTGGCCTTGTTCTGGGCCTTGGACTCTTTTCTTTTAGCCTGGTGGCTTTTCTGGATGTTGGACTTTTGTTGATGTTGGACAATTTGTGAGATGTGGAATTTTATTTCAGTCTCGCCTTGTGTTATTATTGTTATTCTGTTGTGGTTACAGGGACCTGTTTATGTATTGTGGACGCTTATCGGGTTTGGGGCTTCACAGCTCCACTCCCGTGCGGACCTTTTCACGTCTCGCCTCCATTTCAGGGAAGCGGGTCGTGACAGGTTTTGTTGGTGGCCCATGCAGGTCCTTCTGTAACTGCGATTTTTGGAATAGCGATAATAATATTAGAATGTCCAATAAATTAAGTTCGACGTCCGAGTCATAAGCTATGAGTCTAATCTGATTCGTTTTCTGTGTCACTAGATGGCAGGAAGACGATTCACCCGTGGTGGGGGTAGTGGTGCGGTCCCTCATGATGAGGAGCCTGAGCGGGAACCCACCAGCGGTGAGATGATGCGGATGATGATGCAGATGATGCAAGTGCAGCAGGGCGTGCTTCTGCAAGTCCAGAATGCTCCACTTGCTCGAGCTGCCCGGGCTCTTCCGGATGCCCCTCGCTCTGAGCCAGGAGCGAAGCAATTTCGGGAGCTGGGTCCCGCGTATTTTGATGGTTCTGAGGGTCCTCTGGCTGCCGATGAGTGGATTCGGAACATCGAGGACAATCTGAAGATGGCCAAGATCACCCCGGCTGGATGGGTTGATTTGGCGAAGAGGCAACTCAAGGATAATGCTCGGAATTGGTGGGATGCGGAAGAGAAGTTGTTGGTGGAGCCGATAGCTTGGGCTACCTTCAAGGCTAGATTTGATGGTGAGTTCTTCCCGAAAGCTGCCAGGGAGGAGATGCTGCAGCGTTTTATCGATTTGAAGCAGGGGAACTCGTCGGTGGACAAGTATCACCAAGAGTTCATGAGGCTGAGTCGGTTTGCACCGAAGATGGTGCAGGACGCTGAGGAGAGGGCTCAGAGGTTCCTGCAGGGGCTTGCTTCAGAGCTCCAGAGTTTTGTGACCTCTTCTGACCGAGAATCTTATCAGAAGGTTCTGGTCGCTGCCAAGAGGCAGGAGCTGCTCGTGAACCAGAGGAGAGGGTCTGTTGTTGGCGCTGGGAAGAGGCCTGTGGAGCAGGCGAGAGCTGTGGTTAGACCTGGATTCAGGCCTAATCAGCCTGCTCAGTTTAAGAGGCCAGGAGGGCCTATTCTGAAGTTTTGCCATTTCTGCGGCAAGCCTGGCCACGTCAAGGACCAGTGTCGGAAGTTTCTGGGCCAGTGTTTGATTTGCGGTGATGCTTCTCATGTCGCGAAGGATTGTCGGCATGCGGATCCGCTGCGGAGGGCACCTGTTGCAGCACAGCCGTTGCAGCAGTGAGCGTCTGTTCCTGCTGGACGTGGAGCAGCTCTTGTTCCGCAGAGGCAGGCTTTTCGGCAGGCTGTTCCGCCAAAGAGGCAGGCTTTTCTGATGACCGCTGCGGAGAGCGCGGCTGTGGATGAGGTTATCGCAGGTAATCCTCAATCTAGCTGTTACTTTCCTAGCTGGTTTTGATTGTTAGATTGTGTTGTTTGCTTGAACATGGTTGTTTGCTAGACTAGGGTTTGATTGTTAATTGCTTGTTAGGTGTGGTTTTGGTTTGCACATTTCCTGCACGAGTCCTCTTCGACTCTGGTGCATCGATGTGCATTATTTCTCGGAGCTTCGTGGAGAGGCATTCCTTGTCGACGTCCCCTCTTCCAAGAGTTGGAATATCGTCACAGGGAATGGTGTGGTCTCGGTGCATCGTGGTTGCAATTCTTGCTCGTTGGTGGTCTGTGGACATGAGCTTTTCGCTGATTTCATTGTCCACGACATCATCAACTATGATGCAGTTCTTGGGATGGACTGGCTTGCGAGCTTCTATGCTACGATCGACTGTCGGAGAAAGAAGGTGGTGTTCGAGATTCCCGGACACCCAGTGTTTGAGTTCAGTCGTGGTAGCAGTTCGCTTGGTCCTGTCAGATTTCGGGCCAGGCCGGTGGAGGCTGTGGCTATGCAGATGGAGCTGGAGTGGCCAGCTGTGGTGCGAGATTATATTAATCCCATAGCGTGTCTCCGTGGGGAGCACCGGTGTTGCTGGTTAAGAAGAAGGATGGTTCGCGTCGCATGTGCGTGGACTATCGGGAGTTGAATGCGGTGACCGTTAAGAATAAGTACACGTTGCCTCGCATCGATGATATTTTTGATCAGCTTGGAGGTTCGAGGGTGTTTTCTAAATTGGATTTGAGGAGTGGTTACCATCAGTTGAAGGTGAAGAAGGGAGATGTTCGAAGACAGCGTTCAGGACGAAGTATGGACACTATGAGTTCGTGGTTATGCCTTTTTGCGTAACTAACGCACCCGCAGTTTTCATGAATCTGATGAACCTGATTTTCTACGACTTTTTTGGATAAGTTTGTCGTTATCTTTATTGACGACATTCTGATCTATTCTAAGTCGGAGGAAGAGCATGCCTCGCACTTAAGGACGGTGTTGGAGATTTTGAGGAAGCATCGTTTGTATGCTAAGTTTTCGAAGTGCGAGTTTTGGCTGGATCGAGTTGCTTTTCTCGGGCATGTGGTGACTGGAGATGGTATTTCAGTGGATCTCGAGAAGATTCGGGCCATTAGGGAGTGGCCTTGTTTCGTCGTCTGCGTCTGAGATTCGGAGTTTTCTCGGACTTATTGGTTATTATCGGCGATTCATCAAGGACTTTTCTCGTATTGCTGAGCCGATGACCAGGTTGACGTCGGAAGGATGTTGCTTTTGTTTGGTCGGGTGATTGTGAGGGTGCTTTTGGTATTCTGAAGGAGAGGTTGACGACTGCCCCTATTCTTGTTGTGCCTGATCGCAGCGGTGGATTTGAGATCTTTTGCGATGCTTCTGGCAAGGGTCTCGATTGTGTGTTGCATCAGCACGGGCACGTTGTGGCGTATGCGTCTCGTCAGCTTAAGGTTCATGAGAAGAATTACCCGACGCATGATTTGGAGTTGGCTACCGTCGTGTTTCCTCTTAAGATTTGGAGGCACTTCTTGCTGAGGTGAGAAAGTGAAGATTTTCACCGATCACAAAGCTTGAAGTACATTTTCACTCAGAAGGAGCTCAACATGCGACAGCGTCGATGGTTGGAGCTTATGGCGGATTATGATATTGATTTGCAGTTTCTCCCTGGCAAGGTGAATGTGGTTCCAGATGCTTTGAGTAGGCTTCCAGCGGTGATGATGTTGACCTCGCAGTGGAGATTGCAGCAGGATTTTTGCGAGTCTGGTGTGGAGATTGTCTTCCTGGGAGGCTTCGTCGTTGATGTACATGCAGGTACAGTCGACGATCGTGGATCGGATTAAGGCTGGCCAGGCCAAGGATCCGAAGCTGGTGAGGATTCGGGAGCAGGTGGAAGCGGTCTAGCGGACTGACTTTTTGATTCACGAGGATGGCTCGCTTAGGTTTGGAGCCAGGTTGTGTGTGCCAGCTGTGGATATCAGAGAGGAGCTGATGGTGGAGGCACACAGTTCGTCGTATTCTGTGCATCCTGGTGGCACCAAGATGTACCAGGATCTTCGTCTGAATTATTGTGGCATGGTATGAAGAGGAGCGTGGCTCGGAGTGTAGCCAAGTGCTTGGTTTGCCAGCAAGTGAAGGCGGAGCATCAGCGTATGGCCGGGTTGCTACAACCGCTTCCGATTCCGGAGTGGAAATGGCAACACATCACTATGGATTTCGTGACTGGACTACCTCGGAGTCCAAAGCAGAATGACGCAATTTGGGTGATCGTAGATCGATTGACCAAATCTGCACACTTTATTCCATTCCGAGTGGGACAGTCCACTGAGGCGCTAGCGAGGAGATATATGGAGGTAAAAATTCTTTTACTCTCCGTTTTATTTCCTTTTCCTAGTTTGGATAGTGATGTAAAGTGAATCGTGCAGGAGATTGTGCGACTTCATGGAGTCCCCGTGAGTATCGTGTCTGACAGAGACACGAGGTTCACATCTCAGTTCTGGCAGAGTTTGCAGAAGAGCTTGGGTACGCGTCTGAGTTTCAGCACGGCGTACCATCCGCAGACGGATGGCCAGTCCGAGAGGACGATTCAGATTTTGGAGGACATGCTGAGGGCGTGCATGTTGGATTTCAAGGGTTCGTGGGAGGACCATCTGCATTTGGTGGAGTTCTCTTACAACAACAGCTTCCAGGCGAGTATTGGCATGGCGCCTTTCGCCGCTCTTTATGGGAGGAAATATCGATCGCCATTGAGTTGGGATGACGTTGGAGATCGGGAGTTGTTGGGACCTGAGATGATCGTGGAGGCCGTGGATATCGTCAGGAATATTCGGGAGAGGTTGAGAATTGCTCAGGACCGTTTTAAGCATTGGGCGGATGCTAAACATCGTCCTTTGGAGTTTCAGGCGGGCGACCATGTGTTCTTGAAGATTTCCCCGAATCGTGGTGTGATTCGTTTCGGGAAGCGTGGAAAGTTGAGCCCGCGATACATTGGCCCGTTTGACGTTTTGGAGAGGGTTGGCGAGGTAGCTTATCGCTTGGCCTTACCGCCATCTTTGGAAGGAGTTCACAATGTTTTCCATGGTGTCGCAGCTTCGTCGATACATTAGCGATCCGTCTCATGCGGTAGATTTTTCGGAGATTACCGTTCGCCCCGATTTGACGTATGACCAGCATCCAGTGCAGATTCTGGACAGGCGTCAGAAATCGCTTCGGAACAAGATTGTCAATCTTGTGAGGGTGATGTGGCGACACGGGTCACCTGGAGAGTCTACTTGGGAGAATGAGGATGAGATGCGAGAGCGTTTCCCACTTTTGTTTCCGGACTCGTGAGTATTTGGAAATTCGAGGACGGAATTTTTCTTAAGTTGGGGAGGATGTAACGACTGCTTTTCATGTATCTGGATTTAATATAATATAATATATGTTTTGGTGGATTTTCTCCTTTTGTGTGGTTTTCGTCTCCGTAGTTTCATTTTGTCGATTCGATTTTCGTCGTATTTTCTCGCTTCTTCCTTAGGATTGTCGATTTCGAAGTATGTCACTCGTGACGGACTTCATAACGGTCGTATCTAACTATTAGATCAAGCCTAGGAGTCTTAGGAATCGATCCCGGGGCCCCGCGCTCCGTATCGGAACTTTTGGTGCTCATTAGCCGGTGTAAGAAGGGCCACCCGACCGACTAGATGACGATCCAGTCGGTCGGCAATCCTTCTTGGACCGACTAGTTAGCTTTCTAAATTTCTCAGGAGTTACTGTTTATCGTTAGTCGGTCTTAAGAACGTTGGTTGACCGACTAGGTTGCAAACTAGTCGGTCAGCAATGCTTCTTTAACCGACTAACTCATCATCTTAATTTTAGTTCAGCTACTGTTTACTCTTAGTCGGTCTAAGAACGGTCATCGACCGACTAGATACTAAACTAGTCGGTCAGTACTTGTTCATGGACCGACTAACTCTAGAATCCTATTTTCGTTCAGGAGTTACTGTTTGCACTTAGTCGGTCTGCGGTTGGTCGACCGACCGACTAGTTGCCAAACTAGTCGGTCAGTGGTTGCTCTTTGACCGACTAACTAGTGTTGAAACCCTAATTTCTGGGCAGCCGCCAGCTCAACCTATTTAAACCCAACCCAAACGATTTCATCTTCTCCCAACACGACCCAAAACCCTAAAATCTTCCCCCTTCAGCCCCCATCTTCCTCCAAGCTTCAATCCTTCATTCCAAGCCCTAAATCCATCATCCAAACCATCCATTCACTCATCTACCTCTCATCTTCCCAAAATCTCACCAAAACCCATCAAAATCCCCAAATCCCCCAAACCCTAGTTTCCCCAAACTTCTCCAATCTTTTCCAGATCTGATCCTAGGGTTCCCCGGGAGTGTTTCTTCCGTCTCCTCTTGTAAGAAATCGAGTCTACCGTTGTTTTCTTAACCTATTTATATTTTTATGAAACCCTAATAAAATTTCATGTTGTTTGTTGATTGTCCCCCAAAACAGCGATTTCCCCCGTAGATAGCATCCGTGTGACGAAGTGGTCGTCATCCCCTGGTGCTAGGCAAGTGAAACTTGCCACTTAGGGTTTAGGCCATGTTTTAGGCCATTTGCTTGTTGTAGGCATAAAAGAGGCTAGGCGACGAAATGATACTCGCCTAGGCGCAAATTGGGGAACTAGCTTGACAACGAAGCTAGTTCCGACATTTAGCATGTTGGACAATTTCCAAGTCATGTTTACTTTCAATTAACGGTACGCGAATATGTTCATGTCATTGCATTTCGCCTGTCACGTTTAATTTAATTAACGGTAC
Source organism: Scilla litardierei (assembly GCA_030789695.1). Lineage (NCBI taxonomy): Eukaryota > Viridiplantae > Streptophyta > Magnoliopsida > Asparagales > Asparagaceae > Scilla > Scilla litardierei. The sequence continues at coordinate 768,341,651 of CM061142.1, read as the reverse complement.
GTAAATAAATTGTCATGACCTCGCATTCTTTAGGTGTTGCTGTGATTGCGTAGCTTTGCTACGATACTTGTGTTCCTGGCTCGTGACCAGAAGCGAACATAATGAGTTGCTAACCCCAACGCTCGAAATGTATTGAATTGTGAACTAAGAATGCGAGCTCAATGTGCGGGGCAACCCCAGGCTCACTAGCTGAGTTCCATGTGCGGGGACCCCAGGCTCCATATCGTGTGGGTATTGGGTAGTGTTAGTGGCCGATCGGTCTGAAATGCTATGCCATTCAGCGAAGGGCTTAAACACCTACAAAATGTGAATTGATCGAATTGATAGTAGCTTGGCTACTCTTGTCTTGTCCCGATGATTGTTCCCTTGTACAAATTGTCTTGCCATGTTTTAATTGTGCACTCATGTTATAACTGCCATGTCATGCATACTAAACTGCTAGGTTGCTAGTTGCCTTACCTTCAGTTTCCTTGCCCAAGTCTTTTTAGACTTGCTGACATGTGCCCCTTTACTCTTTTGGGTGACACATGTTAGATCCTGAGCCCGAGTACCTTGTTAAGGACGAGGTGTTTGCTGACGCCGAGCCGAGCTTGTGTTTGACGGGGAGTACGTGGACACTGGGGACCAGTCCTAGTGTCTTCGTTGTGTTTTACTTTTGTTAGACAGTTGTTTTGTTATGTGGTGCATAGCACCTATACTTGTTTTGTCGTCGCTTTTGTTGGCCTTGTTCTGGGCCTTGGACTCTTTTCTTTTAGCCTGGTGGCTTTTCTGGATGTTGGACTTTTGTTGATGTTGGACAATGTGAGATGTGGAATTTTATTTCAGTCTCGCCTTGTGTTATTATTGTTATTCTGTTGTGGTTACAGGGACCTGTTTATGTATTGTGGACGCTTATCAGGTTTGGGGCTTCACAGCTCCACTCCCGTGCGGACCTTTTCACGTCTCGCCTCCATTTCAGGGAAGCGGGTCGTGACAGGTTTTGTTGGTGGCCCATGCAGGTCCTTCTGTAACTGCGATTTTGGAATAGCGATAATAATATTAGAATGTCCAATAAATTAAGTTCGACGTCCGAGTCATAAGCTATGAGTCTAATCTGATTCGTTTTCTGTGTCACTAGATGGCAGGAAGACGATTCACCCGTGGTGGGGGTAGTGGTGCGGTCCCTCATGATGAGGAGCCTGAGCGGGAACCCACCAGCGGTGAGATGATGCGGATGATGATGCAGATGATGCAAGTGCAGCAGGGCGTGCTTCTGCAAGTCCAGAATGCTCCACTTGCTCGAGCTGCCCGGGCTCTTCCGGATGCCCCTCGCTCTGAGCCAGGAGCGAAGCAATTTCGGGAGCTGGGGTCCCGCGTATTTGATGGTTCTGAGGGTCCTCTGGCTGCCGATGAGTGGATTCGGAACATCGAGGACAATCTGAAGATGGCCAAGATCACCCCGGCTGGATGGGTTGATTTGGCGAAGAGGCAACTCAAGGATAATGCTCGGAATTGGTGGGATGCGGAAGAGAAGTTGTTGGTGGAGCCGATAGCTTGGGCTACCTTCAAGGCTAGATTTGATGGTGAGTTCTTCCCGAAAGCTGCCAGGGAGGAGATGCTGCAGCGTTTTATCGATTTGAAGCAGGGGAACTCGTCGGTGGACAAGTATCACCAAGAGTTCATGAGGCTGAGTCGGTTTGCACCGAAGATGGTGCAGGACGCTGAGGAGAGGGCTCAGAGGTTCCTGCAGGGGCTTGCTTCAGAGCTCCAGAGTTTTGTGACCTCTTCTGACCGAGAATCTTATCAGAAGGTTCTGGTCGCTGCCAAGAGGCAGGAGCTGCTCGTGAACCAGAGGAGAGGGTCTGTTGTTGGCGCTGGGAAGAGGCCTGTGGAGCAGGCGAGAGCTGTGGTTAGACATGGATTCAGGCCTAATCAGCCTGCTCAGTTTAAGAGGCCAGGAGGGGCCTATTCTGAAGTTTTGCCATTTCTGCGGCAAGCCTGGCCACGTCAAGGACCAGTGTCGGAAGTTTCTGGGCCAGTGTTTGATTTGCGGTGATGCTTCTCATGTCGCGAAGGATTGTCGGCATGCGGATCCGCTGCGGAGGGCACCTGTTGCAGCACAGCCGTTGCAGCAGTGAGCGTCTGTTCCTGCTGGACGTGGAGCAGCTCTTGTTCCGCAGAGGCAGGCTTTTTGGCAGGCTGGTCCGCCAAAGAGGCAGGCTTTTCTGATGACCGCTGCGGAGAGCGCGACTGTGGATGAGGTTATCGCAGGTAATCCTCAATCTAGCTGTTACTTTCCTAGCTGGTTTTGATTGTTAGATTGTGTTGTTTGCTTGAACATGGTTGTTTGCTAGACTAGGGTTTGATTGTTAATTGCTTGTTAGGTGTGGTTTTGGTTTTGCACATTTCCTGCACTAGTCCTCTTCGACTCTGGTGCATCGATGTGCATTATTTCTCGGAGCTTCGTGGAGAGGCATTTCTTGTCGACGTCCCCTCTTACCAAGAGTTGGAATATCGTCACAGGGAATGGTGTGGTCTCGGTGCATCGTGGTTGCAATTCTTGCTCATTGGTGGTCTGTGGACATGAGCTTTTCGCTGATTTCATTGTCCACGACATTATCAACTATGATGCAGTTCTTGGGATGGACTGGCTTGCGAGCTTCTATGCTACGATCGACTGTCGGAGAAAGAAGGTGGTGGTCGAGATTCCCGGACACCCAGTGTTTGAGTTCAGTCGTGGTAGCAGTTCGCTTGGTCCTGTCAGATTCGGGCCAGGCCGGTGGAGGCTGTGGCTATGCAGATGGAGCTAGAGTGGCCAGCTGTGGTGCGAGATTTTGGCGACGTCTTCCCCGAGGAGATGTCTGGGTTGCCACCTGATCGGGCTTTGGAATTTTCTATTGATCTTGTTCCAGGTGCGCAGCCGATTTCGAAGGCTTTTGCAGAAGGGTTATATTAATCCTAGCGTGTCTCCGTGGGGAGCACCGGTGTTGCTGGTTAAGAAGAAGGATGGTTCGCGTCGCATGTGCGTGGACTATCGGGAAGTTGAATGCGGTGACCGTTAAGAATAAGTACACGTTGCCTCGCATCGATGATATTTTTGATCAGCTTGGAGGTTCGAGGGTGTTTTCTAAATTGGATTTGAGGAGTGGTTACCATCAGTTGAAGGTGAAGAAGGGAGATGTTCCGAAGACAGCGTTCAGGACGAAGTATGGACACTATGAGTTCGTGGTTATGCCTTTTGGCGTAACTAACGCACCGCAGTTTTCATGAATCTGATGAACCTGATTTTCTACGACTTTTTGGATAAGTTTGTCGTTATCTTTATTGACGACATTCTGATCTATTCTAAGTCGGAGGAAGAGCATGCCTCGCACTTAAGGACGGTGTTGGAGATTTTGAGGAAGCATCGTTTGTATGCTAAGTTTTCGAAGTGCGAGTTTTGGCTGGATCGAGTTGCTTTTCTCGGGCATGTGGTGACTGGAGATGGTATTTCAGTGGATCTCGAGAAGATTCGGGCCATTAGGGAGTGGCCTGTTTCGTCGTCTGCGTCTGAGATTCGGAGTTTTCTCGGACTTATTGGTTATTATCGGCGATTCATCAAGGACTTTTCTCGTATTGCTGAGCCGATGACCAGGTTGACGCGGAAGGATGTTGCTTTTGTTGGTCGGGTGATTGTGAGGGTGCTTTTGGTATTCTGAAGGAGAGGTTGACGACTGCCCCTATTCTTGTTGTGCCTGATCGCAGCGGTGGATTTGAGATCTTTTGCGATGCTTCTGGCAAGGGTCTCGATTGTGTGTTGCATCAGCACGGGCACGTTGTGGCGTATGCGTCTCGTCAGCTTAAGGTTCATGAGAAGAATTACCCGACGCATGATTTGGAGTTGGCTACCGTCGTGTTTCCTCTTAAGATTTGGAGGCACTTCTTGCTGAGTGAGAAAGTGAAGATTTTCACCGATCACAAAAGCTTGAAGTACATTTTCACTCAGAAGGAGCTCAACATGCGACAGCGTCGATGGTTGGAGCTTATGGCGGATTATGATATTGATTTGCAGTTTCTCCCTGGCAAGGTGAATGTGGTTCCAGATGCTTTGAGTAGGCTTCCAGCGGTGATGATGTTGACCTCGCAGTGGAGATTGCAGCAGGATTTTTGCGAGTCTGGTGTGGAGATTGTTCTTCCTGGGGAGGCTTCGTCGTTGATGTACATGCAGGTACAGTCGACGATCGTGGATCGGATTAAGGCTGGCCAGGCCAAGGATCCGAAGCTGGTGAGGATTCGGGAGCAGGTGGAAGCCGGTCTGCGGACTGACTTTTTGATTCACGAGGATGGCTCGCTTAGGTTTGGAGCCAGGTTGTGTGTGCCAGCTGTGGATATCAGAGAGGAGCTGATGGTGGAGGCACACAGTTCGTCGTATTCTGTGCATCCTGGTGGCACCAAGATGTACCAGGATCTTCGTCTGAATTATTGGTGGCATGGTATGAAGAGGAGCGTGGCTCGGAGTGTAGCCAAGTGCTTGGTTTGCCAAGCAAGTGAAGGCGGAGCATCAGCGTATGGCCGGGTTGCTACAACCGCTTCCGATTCCGGAGTGGAAATGGCAACACATCACTATGGATTTCGTGACTGGACTACCTCGGAGTCCAAAGCAGAATGAGCAATTTGGGTGATCGTAGATCGATTGACCAAATCTGCACACTTTATTCCATTCCGAGTGGGACAGTCCACTGAGGCGCTAGCGAGGAGATATATGGAGGTAAAAATTCTTTTACTCTCCGTTTTATTTCCTTTTCCTAGTTTGGATAGTGATGTAAAGTGAATCGTGCAGGAGATTGTGCGACTTCATGGAGTCCCCGTGAGTATCGTGTCTGACAGAGACACGAGGTTCACATCTCAGTTCTGGCAGAGTTTGCAGAAGAGCTTGGGTACGCGTCTGAGTTTCAGCACGGCGTACCATCCGCAGACGGGATGGCCAGTCCGATGAGGACGATTCAGATTTTGGAGGACATGCTGAGGGCGTGCATGTTGGATTTCAAGGGTTCGTGGGAGGACCATCTGCATTTGGTGGAGTTCTCTTACAACAACAGCTTCCAGGCGAGTATTGGCATGGCGCCTTTCGCCGCTCTTTATGGGAGGAAATATCGATCGCCATTGAGTTGGGATGACGTTGGAGATCGGGAGTTGTTGGGACCTGAGATGATCGTGGAGGCCGTGGATATCGTCAGGAATATTCGGGAGAGGTTGAGAATTGCTCAGGACCGTTTTTAAGCATTGGGCGGATGCTAAACATCGTCCTTTGGAGTTTCAGCCGGGCGACCATGTGTTCTTGAAGATTTCCCGAATCGTGGTGTGATTCGTTTCAGGGGAAGCGTGGAAAGTTGAGCCCCGCGATACATTGGACCGTTTGACGTTTTGGAGAGGGTTGGCGAGGTAGCTTATCGCTTGGCCTTACCGCCATCTTTGGAAGGAGTTCACAATGTTTTCCATGTGTCGCAGCTTCGTCGATACATTAGCGATCCGTCTCATGCGGTAGATTTTTCGGAGATTACCGTTCGCCCCGATTTGACGTATGACCAGCATCCAGTGCAGATTCTGGACAGGCGTCAGAAATCGCTTCGGAACAAGATTGTCAATCTTGTGAGGGTGATGTGGCGACACGGGGTCACCTGGGAGAGTCCTACTTGGGAGAATGAGGATGAGATGCGAGAGCGTTTCCCACTTTTGTTTCCGGACTCGTGAGTATTTGGAAATTCCGAGGACGGAATTTTTCTTAAGTTGGGGAGGATGTAACGACTGCTTTTCATGTATCTGGATTTATATAATATAATATATGTTTTGGTGGATTTTCTCCTTTTGTGTGGTTTTCGTCTCCGTAGTTTCATTTTCGATCGATTCGTCGTATTTTCTCGCTTCTTCCTTAGGATTGTCGATTTTCGAAGTATGTCACTCGTGACGGACTTCCATAACGGTCGTATCTAACTATTAGATCAAGCCTAGGAGGTCTTAGGAATCGATCCCGGGGCCCCGCGCTCCGTATCGGAACTTTTGGTGCTCATTAGCCGGTGTAAGAAGGGCCACCGACCGACTAGATGACGATCCAGTCGGTCGGCAATCCTTCTTGGACCGACTAGTTAGCTTTCTAAATTTCTCAGGAGTTACTGTTTATCGTTAGTCGGTCTAAGAACGTTGGTTGACCGACTAGGTTGCAAACTAGTCGGTCAGCAATGCTTCTTTAACCGACTAACTCATCATCTTAATTTTAGTTCAGCTACTGTTTACTCTTAGTCGGTCTAAGAACGGTCATCGACCGACTAGATACTAAACTAGTCGGTCAGTACTTGTTCATGGAGCCGACTAACTCTAGAATCCATATTTTCGTTCAGGAGTTACTGTTTGCACTTAGGTCGGTCTGCGTTGGGTCGACCGGACCGACTAGTTGCCAAACTAGTCGGTCAGTGGTTGCTCTTTGACCGACTAACTAGTGTTGAAACCCTAATTTCTGGGCAGCCGCCAGCTCAACCTATTTAAACCCAACCCAAACGATTTCATCTTCTCCAACACGACCCAAAACCCTAAAATCTTCCCCCTTCAGCCCCCATCTTCCTCCAAGCTTCAATCCTTCATTCCAAGCCCTAAATCCATCATCCAAACCATCCATTCACTCCATCTACCTCTCATCTTCCCCAAAATCTCACCAAAACCCATCAAAATCCCCAAATCCCCCAAAACCCTAGTTTCCCCAAACTTCTCCAATCTTTTCCAGATCTGATCCTAGGGTTCCCCGGAGTGTTTCTTCCGTCTCCTCTTGGTAAGAAATCGATCTACCGTTGTTTTCTTAACCTATTTATATTTTTATGAAACCCTAATAAAATTTCATGTTGTTTGTTGATTGTCCCCCCAAAACAGCGATTTCCCCCGTAGATAGCATCCGTGTGACGAAGTGGTCGTCATCCCCGGTGCTAGGCAAGTGAAACTTGCCACTTAGGGTTTAGGCCATGTTTTAGGCCATTTGCTTGTTGTAGGCATAAAAGAGGCTAGGCGACGAAATGATACTCGCCTAGGCGCAAATTGGGGAACTAGCTTGACAACGAAGCTAGTTCCGACATTTAGCATGTTGGACAATTTCCAAGTCATGTTTACTTTCAATTAACGGTACGCGAATATGTTCATGTCATTGCATTTCGCCTGTCACCGTTTAATTTAATTAACGGGTACGTAAATAAATTGTCATGACCCTCGCATTCTTTAGGTGTTGCTGTGATTGCGTAGCTTTGCTACGATACTTGTGTTCCTGGCTCGTGACCAGAAGCGAACATAATGAGTTGCTAACCCCAACGCTCGAAATGTATTGAATTGTGAACTAAGAATGCGAGCTCAATGTGCGGGGCAACCCCAGGCTCACTAGCTGAGTTCCATGTGCGGGGACCCCAGGGCTCCATATCGTGTGGGTATTGGGGTAGTGTTTAGTGCCGATCGGTCTGAAATGCTATGCCATTCAGCGAAGGGCTTAAACACCTACAAAATGTGAATTGATCGAATTGATAGTAGCTTGGCTACTCTTGTCTTGTCCCGATGATTGTTCCCTTGTACAAATTGTCTTGCCATGTTTTAATTGTGCACTCATGTTATAACTGCCATGTCATGCATACTAAACTGCTAGGTTGCTAGTTGCCTTACCTTCAGTTTCCTTGCCCAAGTCTTTTTAGACTTGCTGACATGTGCCCCTTTACTCTTTTGGGTGACACATGTTAGATCCTGAGCCCGAGTACCTTGTTAAGGACGAGGTGTTTGCTGACGCCGAGCCGAGCTTGTGTTTGACGGGGAGTACGTGGACACTGGGGACCAGTCCTAGTGTCTTCGTTGTGTTTTACTTTTGTTAGACAGTTGTTTTGTTATGTGGTGCATAGCACCTATACCTTGTTTTGTCGTCGCTTTTGTTGGCCTTGTTCTGGGCCTTGGACTCTTTTCTTTTAGCCTGGTGGCTTTTCTGGATGTTGGACTTTTGTTGATGTTGGACAATGTGAGATGTGGAATTTTATTTCAGTCTCGCCTTGTGTTATTATTGTTATTCTGTTGTGGTTACAGGGACCTGTTTATGTATTGTGGACGCTTATCAGGTTTGGGGGCTTCACAGCTCCACTCCGTGCGGACCTTTTCACGTCTCGCCTCCATTTCAGGGGAAGCGGGTCGTGACAGGTTTTGTTGGTGGCCCATGCAGGTCCTTCTGTAACTGCGATTTTTGGAATAGCGATAATAATATTAGAATGTCCAATAAATTAAGTTCGACGTCCGAGTCATAAGCTATGAGTCTAATCTGATTCGTTTTCTGTGTCACTAGATGGCAGGAAGACGATTCACCCTGTGGTGGGGGGTAGTGGTGCGGTCCCTCATGATGAGGAGCCTGAGCGGGAACCCACCAGCGGTGAGATGATGCGGATGATGATGCAGATGATGCAAGTGCAGCAGGGCGTGCTTCTGCAAGTCCAGAATGCTCCACTTGCTCGAGCTGCCCGGGCTCTTCCGGATGCCCCTCGCTCTGAGCCAGGAGCGAAGCAATTTCGGGAGCTGGGTCCCGCGTATTTTGATGGTTCTGAGGGTCCTCTGGCTGCCGATGAGTAGGATTCGGAACATCGAGGACAATCTGAAGATGGCCAAGATCACCCCGGCTGGATGGGTTGATTTGGCGAAGAGGCAACTCAAGGATAATGCTCGGAATTGGTGGGATGCCGGAAGAGAAGTTGTTGGTGGAGCCGATAGCTTGGGCTACCTTCAAGGCTAGATTTGATGGTGAGTTCTTCCGAAAGCTGCCAGGGAGGAGATGCTTGCAGCGTTTTATCGATTTGAAGCAGGGGAACTCGTCGGTGGACAAGTATCACCAAGAGTTCATGAGGCTGAGGTCGGTTTGCACCGAAGATGGTGCAGGACGCTGAGGAGAGGGCTCAGAGGTTCCTGCAGGGGCTTGCTTCAGAGCTCCAGAGTTTTGTGGACCTCTTCTGACCGAGAATCTTATCAGAAGGTTCTGGTCGCTGCCAAGAGGCAGGAGCTGCTCGTGAACCAGAGGAGAGGGTCTGTTGTTGGCGCTGGGAAGAGGCCCTGTGGAGCAGGCGAGAGCTGTGGTTAGACATGGATTCAGGCCTAATCAGCCTGCTCAGTTTAAGAGGCCAGGAGGGCCTATTCTGAAGTTTTGCCATTTCTGCGGCAAGCCTGGCCACGTCAAGGACCAGTGTCGAAGTTTCTGGGCCAGTGTTTGATTTGCGGTGATGCTTCTCATGTCGCGAAGGATTGTCGGCATGCGGATCCGCTGCGGAGGGCACCTGTTGCAGCACAGCCGTTGCAGCAGTGAGCGTCTGTTCCTGCTGGACGTGGAGCAGCTCTTGTTCCGCAGAGGCAGGCTTTTGGCAGGCTGGTCCGCCAAAGAGGCAGGCTTTTCTGATGACCGCTGCGGAGAGCGCGACTGTGGATGAGGTTATCGCAGGTAATCCTCAATCTAGCTGTTACTTTCCTAGCTGGTTTTGATTGTTAGATTGTGTTGTTTGCTTGAACATGGTTGTTTGCTAGACTAGGGTTTGATTGTTAATTGCTTGTTAGGTGTGGTTTTGGTTTGCACATTTCCTGCACTAGTCCTCTTCGACTCTGGTGCATCGATGTGCATTATTTCTCGGAGCTTCGTGGAGAGGCATTTCTTTGTTCGACGTCCCCTCTTACCAAGAGTTGGAATATCGTCACAGGGAATGGTGTGGTCTCGGGGTGCATCGTGGTTGCAATTCTTGCTCATTGGTGGTCTGTGGACATGAGCTTTTCGCTGATTTCATTGTCCACGACATTATCAACTATGATGCAGTTCTTGGGATGGACTGGCTTGCGAGCTTCTATGCTACGATCGACTGTCGGAGAAAGAAGGTGGTGTTCGAGATTCCCGGACACCCAGTGTTTGAGTTCAGTCGTGGTAGCAGTTCGCTTGGTCCCTGTCAGATTTCGGGCCAGGCCGGTGGAGGCTGTGGCTATGCAGATGGAGCTAGAGTGGCCAGCTGTGGTGCGAGATTTTGGCGACGTCTTCCCCGAGGAGATGTCTAGGTTGCCACCTGATCGGGCTTTGGAATTTTCTATTGATCTTGTTCCAGGTGCGCAGCCGATTTCCGAAGGCGCCGTATCGTATGGCACATGCGGAGTTGGAAGAGTTGCGGAAGCAGTTGGATGAGCTTTTGCAGAAGGGTTATATTAATCCTAGCGTGTCTCCGTGGGGAGCACCGGTGTTGCTGGTTAAGAAGAAGGATGGTTCGCGTCGCATGTGCGTGGACTATCGGGAGTTGAATGCGGTGACCGTTAAGAATAAGTACACGTTGCCTCGCATCGATGATATTTTTGATCAGCTTGGAGGTTCGAGGGTGTTTTCTAAATTGGATTTGAGGAGTGGTTACCATCAGTTGAAGGTGAAGAAGGGAGATGTTCCGAAGACAGCGTTCAGGACGAAGTATGGACACTATGAGTTCGTGGTTATGCCTTTTGGCGTAACTAACGCACCCGCAGTTTTCATGAATCTGATGAACCTGATTTTCTACGACTTTTTGGATAAGTTTGTCGTTATCTTTATTGACGACATTCTGATCTATTCTAAGTCGGAGGAAGAGCATGCCTCGCACTTAAGGACGGTGTTGGAGATTTTGAGGAAGCATCGTTTGTATGCTAAGTTTTCGAAGTGCGAGTTTTGGCTGGATCGAGTTGCTTTTCTCGGGCATGTGGTGACTGGAGATGGTATTTCAGTGGATCCCGAGAAGATTCGGGCCATTAGGGAGTGGCCTGTTCCGTCGTCTGCGTCTGAGATTCGGAGTTTTCTCGGACTTGCTGGTTATTATCGGCGATTCATCAAGGACTTTTCTCGTATTGCTGAGCTGATGACCAGGTTGACGCGGAAGGATGTTGCTTTTGTTTGGTCGGGTGATTGTGAGGGTGCTTTTGGTATTCTGAAGGAGAGGTTGACGACTGCCCCTATTCTTGTTGTGCCTGATCGCAGCGGTGGATTTGAGATCTTTTGCGATGCTTCTGGCAAGGGTCTCGGTTGTGTGTTGCATCAGCACGGGCACGTTGTGGCGTATGCGTCTCGTCAGCTTAAGGGTCATGAGAAGAATTACCCGACGCATGATTTGGAGTTGGCTACCGTCGTGTTTGCTCTTAAGATTTGGAGGCACTTCTTGCTGAGTGAGAAAGTGAAGATTTTCACCGATCACAAAAGCTTGAAGTACATTTTCACTCAGCATGGCTTATAGTAGCATCCTGTGGTGGTATTTGTTTACCATTGCCAAGGGTCATACTCTTTCGAGGGACTTGGTCCTTGGATCCCGGTGGTCGCCCTATCTTTTTGAGAGGTCCAACCATTTCTGCTGCAGGCGGATTGCATCCATTTTGCGGTATGTCAATCCTAACTGGAGTGTTAGCAGCAGGGACATGTGATTTGACAATCTTCTGGTTGTCAGTAAATTTGTCCGGCAAGAGATGGACAGTGTTTTGGATGTGGAGAATCTTCAGGACCTCCTCCTCACACTGGCTTGTGGGCGGATCAAAGTGACATAATGTCTTTGTATCCCAAGTGATACATTCTGAAGCTTCGGGCTTCTTTGTCTGTGAGCCTAGTCTTGGAAACGATGTTTCATCGAATTCACAGTCTTCTAGACGTGCCTTGAAAACGTCTCCTGTAAGGGGTTCTAGGAATCTAATTATGGAGGGGGTGTCAAACCCAACATAAATGCCTAGGCGACGTTGTGGACCCATCTTTGTCCTTTGTGGTGGTGCTATGTGGACGTATACTGCACAACCAAATATTCTCAAGTGTGAGACAATTGGCGGGGCTCCAAGTGCTAGTTGCATTGGAGAAGATGACTGACCTCCAGAAGGTCTTAATTTTATTAAAGATGCAGCATGCAAAATTGCATGACCCCACTCATTCACTGGCATCGGGAATTGAAGTAATAATGGGCGAGCAATCCATTGCAGTCTCTTAATTAGAGATTCTGCTAACCCATTTTGGGTGTGAACATGTGCTACAGGATGTTCGACTTCAATTCTCTGTGCTTGGCAATAGTCTAGAAAGACTTGTGATGTAAACTCCCCCGCATTGTCCAGACGGAGTTTCTTTATCTGGTAGTCGGGGAAGTGGGCCCGCAACCTGATTATCTAAGCTAAAAGCTTAGACAGTGCGAGGTTGCGGGTGGACAGTAGACACACATGTGATCACTTAGTAGATGCGTCTATCAGGACCATAAAGTACCTAAACAGACCACTTGATGGGTGTATGGGCCCACAAATGTCTCCGTGGATTCTTTCCAGAAAGCTTGGAGACTCTACGTCCACTTTCAGTGGAGAGGGTCTCGTAATCAGTTTACCCTTGTAACAGGGTGGACATGAGAGTTTGCTTTTTTGAAGAATCTTCAGATTCTTCAAGTTTATACCCCTGGAGCTTTTTATGATGCGGTACATCATAACAGATCCAGGGTGTCCCAGTCTACTGTGCCAGAGTTGGAATTCTGGTGTTTGGGGGGCACTGCAGGTGCTCTGCCATGGATGTTTCTGGAGTTTGTATACTTGTTTGGTAGAGTCCTGAGGGGAGTCCTTTGAAACGTTCCACAATGGTTTTTGAACCATTTGTAAGAGACGTTACAAGCAAGTATTCCCTTTTATCTTCCTCGATCGTCTCTAAGTGATATCCGTTTAAACGGATATCTTTAAAGCTTAGGAGGTTTCAGATAGATTTAGGGGAGTATAACGCATTTTTAAGTGTGATTTGTGTATTACCGGGGAGCAATATGATTGCTTCCCCTGATCCTTCGATCATGTTAGCTGGTCCTGAGATTGTTCTCAGTGGACCAGAGTATCTACTTATGCTCGTGAAGTAGTCTATGTTTTGAAGGATCGAGTGCGTCGATGCACTGTCCACTAGGCAATTTGACTCCATATCTATATAAAAGAAAGACGTTCAAGCAGTAAATAATATGAAAAAGAAAAGATCTACTTTCATTTTAAAAATGCTCAAAGGAATTGTTTTGACATGGAATAAAAACTAGGTACTATGCAGAAAAGGAAGATACAGTGCTAGCATAAAAAATGGTCCATAACTAGAGAGTGTCATCTCCCACGAAATCTTCAGGAGTCCATGAGGTCTCTGGTAAAGCTGCACTCTCAATCAGGTTTGTCTCAGCTCGAGGCTTGAGGCTTGCCTGGTAGAGGTCTTAGAGGTGTTTCTGGGTGCGGCAGATTCTGGACCAGTGGTCCGTCATTCCGCATTTGGAGCACTTATCCTCCTAGTCTTTCTTGGGAGTGCCACCTTTGTTGGACATCCTCTTTTGCTTCTTTTCCACGAACTTCTGGTTCTGAGGAGGAGCTGGGGGAGTGGCCTTCTTCCGCTGCTTTTGTTCTTTCCATTTCTGGAATTTTGCCTTTTTGTCCATCTTCTTCTTCTGGGAAGACTGGAAGTGTGCCTCTGCAGGAGGTGGCAGTGGAGCGGAGCCAGGAGGGCACATGTTGTGAGTGGCAACCAACAGGTCTCTATTCTGTTCAGCCATAAGCAGGCATGAAAGCAGATCAGAGTGTTTCGTGAACTTCCTCTCACGGTATTGTTGCATAAGGATCATGTCCTTCTCGTGGAAAGACGTGAACGTATTTTCCAGCAACATTTTCTCTGTCACCGTTTCACCACACAACTTCAGGCGTGAGGTGATACGGAAGAGTGCTGAGTTGTACTCTGCTACAGATTTGTAATCCTGTATGCGGAGGTGAGTCCACTCGTATTGCGCACGGGGGAGTATGACATCTCTCTGATGCCTGTACCTCTCCTCGAGTGCGTCCCACAGCTCGTAAGGATCATCTACAGTAAGGTACTCGTCCTTCAGGGTCGAGTCTAAATGTTTCCTGATATAGATAATGGCTTTCGCCTTTAGTATATCGGAAACTTCCTCTTTATGAGGTGCTTCTTTTGAAGCATCCTTGTCGGCTGAGGCCGTACTTGTTGTTGCCTTCTCAGTCGGTGTGAGACTGAAACCATAAGAGCGCAGATGGAACTTCAGGTCCAACTGCCAACTCAGGTAGTTTGACCCATCGGCCTTCAGGACCGAAAAGTCGACATTCGTATGTCTGGCCATTGAATGATCTAGCAATATAAAAGCAGCATGGATCATTAAACTGAGTAAAAATAGACATCTACGCATGTATTTTAAGCATTTGTCATAACATGAATTTATTAAAGGAAATTTAACATCCATGCATGCTTTTTGACGGTTTCGTAACGTGAATAATTAAAAAGATTAACATCCACCCATGCTTTTTGACAGTTTCATAACGTGAATAATTAACAGAGATTAACATCCATGCATGCTTTTTGACAGTTTCATTGTAACATTAACATTGCATGAAAATAGTTAACATCCACGCAATTAATGTATAAGCAATGAAAAAATAACTTAGGACTATAGGGATCAGCCAGCCGACACTGAAAAGAAAAAGACAGTCCGAAATTACATCAAAAGTTGCATGAAAGAATAAGTACAACTCGGGAACTTCAGAGAGAAGCCCCTTTCATCTTTGTGCATACGCCTTCAGCTCCTTTTGGTGTCTGCCGGTCTTCTTTTTACATTTATATCCTCACTTACAAATTTCTCTCAAAAAAAGAAAAAATTGCAGGAAATTAAAAGTGTCGGAAACCTGGCTGATCCCTAAAAACATAGCCTAATCGCACATCCACGCAGATAATATATGGAAAATATACAACCACGCAGATAATCATATCACAGGCATGTAAAAATTAATTAAATAATCTAAATAGTGTTGGACGTGCTAAAAAATTATTTTTGAAATTTTTTTACCTTTGATCCATATTTTTAATGTTTTGTTTACCGCTTTAAACCCTTTTTTATAAAGTTTCTTTAATTATTTTGGGCTTTTAGGGCCAAAAATAAAAAAGAAATATTATTTGTGTAAATGGGCTAATTTTCAGGCCTTTTGGGCCATGAAAACAACCCATTAGAGTTAATTTGGGCCTTCCCCGAAAAATTGGCCCATTTAGGGTTAGGGTTTTCGAAAAAACCCTAGGGGGCCCGTGGCGTGCCGCCGCGACGGCTGGCCGCGCAAGGCGCGGCCGCCGTGGCGGCGGCGGGCCGCGGCGTTTTCGCCGCCGGCGGCGCTTGTGAAGCGCCGTCATTTCGCCCTTCGGGCGTGCGGAGTATGGATCAAGGTCGGGGGGTAAAAAACGGATTTTTCAAGCATTTAAATCTCTAAAAAACTGATTTTTATTGTTTTTAGACATGCGGATCTAAATAAAAATGTGATTTTTACCTTGTTTTTAAACTTTTTGATCCTAAAACATGCAGATCTAACGTGAAATGCAAGTTTAGATCTAAAAAGTTTTGATTTTTACCTCTAGATTCGACAAGGGAATCTAGTCGACTGTTGGTGAAGGATGCCCTTTTCGCTCCCCGTTGAGAAGATTACGATCTTCTTGAATCTGAGCGATTGATGGATCTCCTTCCTCGTGAGCCGACGTCTCCTCCAACGAGCGTGATCGTGCTGATAACGTGTTGTGAAGGGAAAAGTAGGGAAATAGGTGTAGAGGGTTAAGAGTCCCCTACCCTCATATTTATAGCTTTCAATAGTGGGCTGGATACCCAATGGGCCTCATGGGCCTATTCATAACAGTTATAACATATTTTAGTAATTTCAAGTATCATCAAATATTTTTAAATAATTTATATGATATTTTCAATTTAAATATCACAAAAATATCCTTATTAATTATTTTTCTATGTAAAGGTTATCAAATTGATTTCAAACTTTTACAATATGATTCTATGGTCATTTAGTATTCCCGATAATTTTTACGTATTTTTACGTAGTCAAATCGACCTAGAACTCGCAAACCCACACCCCAGATGTTTGGCCCAAAACTTATATTTTGTAGCTCAAACTCTAAAATGGACTTCATTTTCATGATCCTTGCGACGATACGAACGCGTGGCATTTTTTCTGGAATTTGTCGGAGTCATATGTGATAAATGATAATTTAATATTATAATAATAATATAATACAACTATTTACTAAATTACCCCTAGTAATTAATTAATTACCTAACTAAAATCACTTAACCCTATCCCACATCTTTATCAACCCATGTGTTAAACGAATAAGATTGGATGCATGCATCCAATTAGTCAAAGCTAATTTCCCAACCATCCACTTAAATGCCCATCTTAATTACAATAATTATTATATTATACTTAACCTATAAATAAACCCATCCCTAACCTTCTCCTCTGTAATGCCCTGTGTAGCTACTGCACAAGTACTAGAGGGGGGGGTGAATAGTACTTTAAAATAATCAAGAGTGTTATGCCTAATTATTGTGCAAACACACAAACAACAATGCGGAATAACTACAAACAAAAAGAATTAAACAATGCAAACAAAGTATGTAACGGGTTCGGATCCACCCAAGTCTCCACGACTTATTCCCGGTGATCCTACGTCCCAACCATCCAGATCCCCTCCGGATACTTGAGTTAGAAAACCACTAACCCAAGTTTTGCACTATGAAATTCTTGTAGAAAAACCTCTACAAGACCAAATCATACACAAATGACATGTGACTCCCACAACCCGGGATCACACCCTTTCTCTCACAACCGAGAGAAACACTTGCAATAACAAAGTAAATGAAATATGAAATACTTACCAACAAAACCATATGCCTTGAGTAAACTTACAATTTTAGGGCAAGAGGGATTTTGAGAAAGAAGATGACACCAAACCCTAGCTCCACCAAGAAAACCAGCAATAGGTGGCTAGGGAGAGATTGGTGACTTGAATCAAGCTCTTAGCTTGAGAGGCTCACAATGGAGAGAATCTCTCTTGAGGAATTAGGGCTCAAGAAGTTGAGGGAGAGATTCTTGTGAGAAGAGAGAGCTTTGAAAATAGAGTTGAATGGCTCCTCTTTGATTTCTCTAAACCTCTAGAATATCAGCCTTGAATACTAGGAAAGAACCTCTCCAAGTATATATAGGTTAGAGGAAAGAGAGAGCAAAATTCGTAGCAATTAATGCTCCAACGGCTCTATTCTGAAGCAGCTTAATCGGTCAAAGAAGGATCACTGACCGATTAGTTTCTCAACTAGTCGGTCGGTGATTCTTCTTGGACCGACTAAGAGGATGACAGCCAAGAATATAGAGTTCAGGTCGATAGAACTAGTCGGTCTAAGAAGACTTGCCAACCGACTAGTTTCACAACTAGTCGGTCGGTGAGTGTTCTTTGACCGACTAAGAGATGAAATACGATAGGCTGTCTACAAGGAGAACTAGTCGGTCTAAGAACAAATCCTAACCGATTAGTTTCTCAACTAGTCGGTCGATGATTGTTCTTAGACCGACTAACGATAAACAGTAGCTCAGGCTGTGAAAATGAAGATATAACTAGTCGGTCTAAGAAGGATTCCAAACTGACTAGTTTGACAACTAGTCGGTCGGTGAACCTTCTTGGACCGACTAATTGGTCAACAGTGAATGAGCTGAAATGGAGTAGGATATCTAGTCGGTTCAAGAAGGATTGCCGACCGACTAGATTGCCATATAGTCGGTTGGTTCTTCTTCTTGAACCAACTACGATGCACTAGAAGCCACCAAATGAAGCGTGAAGCTTCGGGAAAGTTTCTATGGGCTTCTAAGATAATCCTAGCTCTAATAATGTAAGACCTACTCAAGGCTTAACATTCTACGGAAAGAAACTAGAAGACTATAAATAAAACTTGACGAACAGTCTTCAAAGCTTCAATCCGGATCTCTTGACTTCACTAATGCTCCTTGAGCTTCAACGAAGCTTCAGGCACATGATCACGCGCTTTGAGAAGTCTTGAGACGTCGCTTGAGATGTACGAAGTAAATTGGCGACGATCTCCATAACTGCGCTCACAAAGAGTTAGTTCATGATATTTATGTTTGTTCATCATCAAAACCAAATCCGGGGAATCAATACTCAACATTCTCCCCCTTTTTGGTGATGACAAACCAACATAAATAATAATCAATAATAATGATTCAAATGAAATTTACTTACTCCCCCTGCATTGATGACACGTTAATTCCATATTAAATAATAATCATAAGCATCAAGCAGAAGAGGAAAGTATAAAATGTGAATCCAATTATCGAAATTTAGGATCTAAATCCATTTTTATATCTTAACTCCCCCTGAATCTAACATATCAAATTAGATTCACGGTAAATTGCTTTAAATTATCATTTAGCATATTGTCATTATTAATTCTCTCCCCCTTTGGCATTAGCAAAAAGAGTGGGAGGAGATCAATGACAACAACAATGGCTACAAATAAAAGCACGTGAGTCTAAGAATACGACCACTGTCCAAATGACACCTATGTAAAATATCAAATGTAATATACCGAATAAAATTAAAGCGTGCCAATGAGACCATAGTCGAAAATCGAAAAATAAAATCATCAAAACTCAAATTAATTTCACATATTGAGTTATGGAACATACTCTCTAATATCAACATTCTTGGTTAATTTAGTGCATGGAAAGCAATTCTATGTTTTCATAAAAGTAAATCTATTTAACCAATATAGTCGTCGAGCGACGAAGTCAATATCAGAGACATAAATACAATGTGCACAAGAAACGAAAGGCAACATGATGTACACATCATACAAAATTTGTTATGCCAAAATAGAGATAGTAACTTCATAGAACTTATGGCATACACAATTTTAGTACTAGCATGCATTCCAAAAGAGATACTCACTAAATGAGTTAATAATAAGCATGGAATGCCATGAGCATGAGAAAGATAAATACATATTCATAAGCTCAAAACTAGCATCAAGATATGCATGAGATAGTCTAAAATACAAAGAGATATCTATATGCATTCAACACATATGGAAACCAAATGTAAGAATATACTTACAACATTAAGCTCCCTCTACTTTGGTGCATCACTAAAGCACCATCAACTCCATTTGAATGAAGAACTTTGCAAAACCAAGGAGTTGGTAGGGTTGGTTTCCCACGGGCTTGAACCTAGAAAACATAAGATGGCAACCAAATATTCTTGGAGCAAAATTTTGATTTGTTGCTCCTTCTCTTATTCTTGAGTACCTGAAGATAAAAAAATATCCTTCCATGGTACCCAAGGACATTGGGTCCTAAGAGATTAGACCTTTGGAAGCCAAGTCCAATTAGACTTAGACTTCCCAACGAAATCATCATTATGCACAACATTCATGAAATACGAATTTATATAAGCTTGTTTTTCATGCATGCTTGTGTCCTTCAGGCCCCAAATAATGAATTTCTTGGGAGCCCTATTCCTATTGGGAGCATGCATTCGTTGTTGATTTCTACGTGATGTATGTCGTGGATAAGCATATGGCACATGATGAAATGGTGCATGATGATAATTGTTCATATGATAATGTGGATGAACATATGCATGTGGAGGAACACGTGCATGAGTGTGTCTCACATGGTGTGCACGTGCTCATGGATGTGGAGCATAAAAATCATCATACGTGCGAACATATGGAGTAGGAGATGTGTTCCTACGTGGCATGGTATTGGTGTACATAAATGCATGACCCTTCTTTGGAGGTCCACCCAAAGTGGGTTTCTTTCCAAACAGGGGTATGTACCTAATGGAAGCACCATTGGTAGATGAACTACCCATGGGGTGTATACTCCCACTAGTTGAGGCATCGGAAGTTGGCCTAACAAAGGTCGTGGCCGATTTGGATGAGTCTCTCATCTTACACCCCAAGCCAATGTGATGATTGGCCGGAAGTAAGTCATGTAGGATATTATCCAAATGACCCTTACCTTTATTGAATTTATTAATTCGGCTTAATGTGTACTCATACTTCTCGGTGAGAGAATGCATAGAAGCATCCAAAGTGGACACTTGCGATGTGAGTACAAAAACACGAGACTTGAGATTCTCATTCTCGATACTCAAAGTTGAGTTTCGAGAAATCAAATCCGCTATCTCGTGTTCATCTGATTTCTCAATATGAACATGCTCAAGTTGAGATTTGAGATTTACGATCTCATTTCTCAACCCTTCAACAACGGTGTCATTGTTGATGATGATAGGCTTAGGAGAGGTTTGAAAACTAGTTAGCTCATTTTTAGTCTTAATATATCTACTAGCCAATTTAGAAAACTTAGACCAAAGTTGCTCGTTAGCTAATCTAAGTTCATCCATTGTTACCTCATCGCCTTCATCCTCGCTTTCATCGGAGGAGGTCTCTTGATCATGGTCCTCTCTCGTCATGAAGCACATGTTTGCTTTCTCCACTTGTTTATCATCCGGCTCTCCACTTGAGGAGTCCTCTTCGGAGTCGGTGAATGAACCGACAAGTCCTTTCTTGTACCCTTTCTTGTAATTTCTTGACTTGTCGTACTTGGGGGCCTTCCACTTCTCCTTATGTTTGTTTAGAGGACAATCCGACTTGATGTGTCCTGGCTTGTTGCATTTATAACACACAGGAGCGGAGGCATTAGTCGAACTAAATTTAGATTTATTCCTAAACTTACCTTTTTGGAAGAATCGGTTGAACTTCTTTGCCATCTCGGCCAAAGCTTCTATGTCCAACTCGTCTTCCGATTCTTCATCATCGGTAGATGTAGATGGAGCGGCCTTGAACGCAATCGTCTTTTTCTTTGGCACATCTTGCTCCAAGTACGACTTCATCTTTTCCTGCATCTTGATCTTACTGTCCTTGCGTACCTCATAAGACAACAAGGTACCCATTAGTTGTACGACAGTATACTTATTCATATCGTTACCTTCCTCGATGGCGAAGGTATGCTTTTCCCAACAAGAAGGAAGTCCGTCAATAATCTTTGCGACTTTCTCCTTTTGGGTATAGTTCTTCCCAAGAGCTTCCAATTCGTTGGATATGTCCACGAAGCGAGCATAGTACTCCTTCATACTTTCACCATGTTCCATGTGAAATAATTCGAACTCTTTGTTAGCAACAACGAGTTTAGAGTCTTTTACCGTACTCGTTCCTTCGTGCAAGATGAGGAGTTGGTTCCATATTTTATATGCACTCTTACATGTGCATATCTTGTTGAAGTCTTCGGGCTCCAACGCACATTGCAAGGCATTCATTGCCTTGGCATTGTTCACCTCCGCGGCGACCTCCACGGTAGTCCACTTCGCAAAATCTTCTTCGGCGGGCTCGACATACTCCATCATCGTGGCTCTCCATAGTGAAGTGCTCCGAAGGAACGTTTCCATCCGGCATTTCCAGTACCCATAATTGGTACCGTTGAAGAAGGGATGCCTAGTTGAGGAGTGTCCTTCCATCACCGAAGAAGCTCCTTCACGATTCTTGAAAACGCTGTAGTCGTTGTTTGTCATAGCTATGAACTTGGCTCTGATACCAAATGTAATGCCCTGTGTAGCTACTGCATAAGTACTAGAGGGGGGTGAATAGTACTTTAAAATAATCAAGAGTGTTATTCCTAATTATTGTGCAAACACACAAACAACAATGCGGAATATCTACAAACAACAAGAATTAAACAATACAAACAAGTATGTAACGGGTTCGGATCCACCCAAGTCTCCCCGACTTGTTCCCGATGATCATACGTCCCAACCACCCGGATCCCCTCCGGATACTTGAGTTAGAAAACAACTAACCCAAGTTTTGCACTATGAAATTCTTGTAGAAAAACCTCTACAAGACCAAATCATACACAAATAACATGTGACTCCCACAACCCGGGATCACACCCTTTCTCTCACAACCGAGAGAAACACTTGCAATAACAAAGTAAATGAAATATGAAATACTTACCAACAAAACCTTATGCCTTGAGTAAACTTACAATTTTAGGGCAAGAAGGATTTTGAGGAAGAAGATGACACCAAACCCTAGCTCCACCAAGAAAACCAGCAATAGGTGGCTAGGGAGAGATTGGTGACTTGAATCAAGCTCTTAGCTTGAGAGGCTCACAATGGAGAGAATCTCTCTTGAGGAATTAGGGCTCAAGAAGTTGAGGGAGAGATTCTTGTGAGAAGAGAGAGCTTTGAAAATAGAGTTGAATGGCTCCTCTTTGATTTCTCTAAACCTCTAGAATATCAGCCTTGAATACTAGGAAAGAACCTCTCCAAGTATATATAGGTTAGAGGAAAGAGAGAGCAAAATTCGTAGCAAGTAATGCTCCAACGGCTCTATTCTGAAGCAGCTTAATCGGTCAAAGAAGGATCACTGACCGATTAGTTTCTCAACTAGTCGGTCGGTGATTCTTCTTGGACCGACTAAGAGGATGACAGCCAAGAATATAGAGTTCAGGTCGATAGAACTAGTCGGTCTAAGAAGACTTGCCAACCGACTAGTTTCACAACTAGTCGGTCGGTGAGTGTTCTTTGACCGACTAAGAGATGAAATACGATAGGCTGTCCACAAGGAGAACTAGTCGGTCTAAGAACAAATCCTAACCGATTAGTTTCTCAACTAGTCGGTCGATGATTGTTCTTAGACCAACTAACGATAAACAGTAGCTCAGGCTGTGAAAATGAAGATATAACTAGTCGGTCTAAGAAGGATTCCAAACCGACTAGTTTGACAACTAGTCGGTCGGTGAACCTTCTTGGACCGACTAATTGGTCAACAGTGAATGAGCTGAAATGGAGTAGGATATCTAGTCGGTTCAAGAAGGATTGTCGACCGACTAGATTGCCATATAGTCGGTTGGTTCTTCTTCTTGAACCAACTAAGATGCACTAGAAGCCGCCAAATGAAAAACGAAACTTCAGGAAAGTTTCTATGGGCTTCTAAGATAATCCTAGCTCTAATAATGTAAGACCTACTCAAGGCTTAACATTCTACGGAAAGAAACTATAAGACTATAAATAAAACTTGACGAACCGTCTTCAAAGCTTCAATCCGGATCTCTTGACTTCACTAATGCTCCTTGAGCTTCAACGAAGCTTCAGGCACATGATCACGCGCTTTGAGAAGTCTTGAGACGTCGCTTGAGATGTACAAAGTAAATTGGCGACGATCTCCATAACTGCGCTCACAAAGAGTTAGTTCACGATATTTATGTTTGTTCATCATCAAAACCAAATCCGGGGAATCAATACTCAACATCCTCTTCCCAAACAGATAACCCACGACCAACCCTCTCCCCTTGCCGTTCCATCTCCTCCTCCTCCGACGAGGCCACCATCTCCTCCTCCATCTCTACCATCACTCTCACCTTCTTCTTAAACCCAAACACACAAGAGAACACCCTCAACCTAAATCAGCCCACCGAGCTCAAACCGCCGCCCCACCTTCCTCCGGCCTCGCCCCACCATGCCATCACCTCTGCCGTGGTCTCCTCTCTACTCGACGACACCCCGACGGCCCCTCCGACTATCCCATCGCCTGCAATCTCCAAAAATAGCCCCGTCAAGCCGTCATACACGTTTTTCCGCCACCACAGCACTAGTTGTTGTCGCTCGCCGGCGCCATCCACAACGCCAGCCACCCCTCCGTCGTCTGCCCCCAACTCCGTTGCCGTCGGCAGCAGGCCACCGTCACTGTCAAACAGAGGCAGCCATGCACGCTGCTGCTACTGTAAATGCGAGGAGAGATAGAAAGGTTAGAGAGAGGGTTTTAGAGAGAGAAAATTTAGGTTTTAATATAAAAAATTGATAACATAAAACGTTTAGGTCAGAAAATTTATCAGGAAGCGCCAGAAAATCCAGTGTGTCGTAATGAACGCATTGGCGCCAATTTCGTTACGATCAAGCAAGTATTTCTCCCATAATGAATTTTCGAAGTTAATTCTTATTTATGTTATTTTCAATAAATAAACCGTTTTTATAATTTTTCATGTATGCTTATTTACCCAAAAAATATATGTTACACTACTAGTTGAGACGTTTAATTAGATATCTTGTTTTAAAAATTTCGAGGTGTAGTTTGCTCTGAATAAATTGTTGAATATATTGAGAATCATTTTTGTAATTTAAAAATTAGTTTTTGGCATTTTAAATTGAGAAAAATGCATAATAAGTAATTTAAAATTCTGAAAAAAATACTTGTTAGTCTTACTTGTTTAAATGTACTCATTTGCTTGGTGTTGAATATTTTTGATGCATTTTCTTACAGTAATTGCCTGATTTTAACAATAAGAAAATTGTAAAATGATTGTATTGTGAATTGGTGACTTGTTACTCGCCACGAGAAATTATATTGAACTGCTACATGAACTCATGAGATATTGTGGATGAGATAGATGCATCTGTTATGGTGCAATCGTACAGAAATGATTGAATGACTGATGGAATTATATGGTTACACCTGGATTATCGATTGATAGAACACGTTCTTTGACCTGGCACTTGACCTGACCTGTAAGATTGTGGTAGTCTATGTTCAAGATGATACGGGAGTGTCTGGATCCATTCTATGACTACATCCAACACACGAGACAAGCAACTTGACCATCGCCCAAGATATGGGGTCGGTAAGTAGCATCACGGGTAGCTCCTGTGACGCTACGCATTTTAGTCATATTTCGTACTCTTGGACATAGACTTATCACTAGAACAGTTTGTTATCAAATATTGCTTTAACATCTTATACAGTCTTTTCCTCACAGGTTGCAAATTGTTATCAAATGTTTAACTGCTATAGCTCTTACAAATTAAACTTGTTATATGCTTCTATGTACTCATACCATGCTCGTCTGTAAAGTTATAACTGAATCGATGGAGCCAAAGTTAATAATTGGCATTCTTAATATTGGTTCCTCGAGCTGGTGTCTAGGATCGTTTGTGGCCAAGTCTGGATCACCTTACGGGGATAGTGATCCTCTTTGGCCAAACCTGACTGGCCTGTTCATATGGATCAAGCTAGAATTCCAATTATTATCAATGCAAACATTGATTATGATTATATCTTGATTCCAGCTATGCTTAATTAAATTACTTAACTTTTCCGTTGCGGAGATTATTTGTCGAGGAAACCTCGCTGACGGACATTTCATTTTGTTGTTTTATGAAATGTTTGTCACGTCTTGATAGTGAGTTTACTGAAGATACTGATGCAGAATGTCGAGCTAGTACTCGAAGACTATGTGGAGTACCTACATACTGAAGACTAGACGATCACTTTCTCGACTAAATTTCTAAAACTTGGAATTATCTAATTGTGTGCTATGTTGTTTTGGCCATGCTAGGCCTATCGATGTATCGTTATTCTGTACACTTTGGTATTGTAATAATGTCTTTTGAACTATTTCTTGAATAAGCATGCAAGGATCTGCTATTGTATTCATAAACGCGTCATTGTGTTTAGACCAAGTAAGAAAGAAAAGATTTATAGAAAGAAAAAATAAATTCTCTTCCTTGTTTAAAGCACATTACGGGCCTGTTCGCATTCTCGTTCCCGGTAGAATGGGAAGCGGGGTGTGATAGGTTTCTGTGGCGGCCCATGCAGGTCGTGCTCATGCGAATACTTTAAGAAATGGTTTGGACGATATTAGTATCAAAGTGTCTAGCTAGTATAAATTATACTCCCTACTTAAGAAATGGTTTGGACGACATTATACTCCCGACTTTAGATATTGTCTTATTAGCTGCACCCATCTTTTACTCGTTCATCATCTCCTAGTCCTGAGAAATTCCGAGGACGAAATTTTCTTAAGGAGGGTAGGATGTGACGGCCCGTATCGATCAGACGCGTATTTTCGTATTTTTCATATTTTATAATTTTAAAGGTTTTTAAAATGCGTTTATGTGATTTTAAAATGTTTTGTCAGGATTATAATATCAAAATAGTTTCAAATCAATTATTAAAAAAATATTTTGTATCATCAAAATAGTTATAGCATATTTTAATAGTTTCAAGTATCATCAAATATTTTTAAATAATTTATATGATATTTTCTATTTAAATATCACCGAAATAGCCTTATTAATTATTTTTCTATGTAAAGGTTATAAAATTGATTTCAAACTTTTATAATATGAATATATGGTCATTTAGTATTCCCGATAATTTTACTTATTTTTACGTAGTCAAATAGACCTAGAACCCGCAAACCCACATCCTAGATGTTTTTGTCCCAAAATTATATTTTTGTAGTTCAAACTCTGAAATGGACTTCATTTTCATGGTCCTCGTGACAATATGAACGCGTGGCATTTTTTCTGGAATTTGTCGGAGTCGTATGTGATAAATGGTAATTTAATATTATAATAATAATATAATACTACTATTTACTAAATTACCCATAGTAATTAACTAATTACCTAATTAAAATTACTTACCCCTAACCCACCTCTTTAACAGCCCATGAGTTAAACGGCTAAGATTGGATGCATGCACCCAATTAGTCAAAGCTAATTTCCCAACCATCCACTTAAATGCCCATCTTAATTACAATAATTATTATAATATTATACTTAACCTATAAATAAACCCATCCATAACCTTCCCATCTTCACAAACAGAGAGCCCACTGCCAACCCTTTCCCTTTGTCGTTCCATCTCCTCCTCCTCCGACAAGGCCACCATCTCCTCCTCCATCTCTACCACCACTCTTACCTTCTTCCTAAACCCAAACACCCAAGAGAACGCCCTCAACCCAAATCATCCCATCGAGCTCAAACCGCAGCCCCACCTTCCCCTGGCCTCGCCCCACTGTGCCATCATCTCTGCCTTGGTCTCCTCTCTACTTGGTGACACCTCGACGGCCCCTCCGACGATCCCACCGCTGGTGAGCTCCGAGAACAGCCCCGCCAAGCCTTCATTAGCATTTTGCCACCGCCACGCCACCGGTTTCCATCGCCCGCTGGTGCCGTCCGCCCCACCAGCTGCCCCTCTGCCTGCCGCCCCCCAGATCCGCCGTCGTTCACTGTAGGCCGTCGTCTTCATTGAACAGACGTAGCCATGCACGCTGTTGCTGCTGTAAACGAGAGGAGAGAAAGAAAGGTTAGAGAGAGGGTTTTAGAGAGAGAAAATTTGGGTTTTAATATAAAAATTTGATAACTTAAACGTATAAGTCAAAAAAATTTATCAGGAAGCACTAGAAAATCCAGCGCGTCATAATGAACGGATTGACGCCAGTTTCGTTGCGATCAGGCAAGTATTTCTTCCATAATGAGTTTTCAAGTTAATTCTTATTTATGTTATTTTCACTTAATAAATCAATTCTATAATTTTTCACGTAAACGTAGTGACACAAAAAATATAAGTATACTACTAGTTGAGACGTTTAATTAGGCATCTTGTTTTAAAAATTTCTACATGTAGCTTGCTCTGAATATATCGTTGAATATATTTAGAAAATCATTTTTGTAATTTAAAAATTAGTTTTTGGTTATTTAAATTTAGAAAAATGATTAATAAATGTTTTGAAATTCTGAAAAATACTTGTTAGCCTTAGAAAAATATTTATTGTTTAAATGTACTCATTTGCGTAGTTTTAAATATTTTTGATGCATGTATTACAGTAATTGCTTGATTTTAGCAATAGAAAAATTGTAAAATGATTGTATTGTGAATTGGCGACATGTTACTCACCACGAAAAATTATATTGAACTGCTACATGAACTCATGAGATATTGTGGACGAGATAGATGCATCTGTTACGATGCAGTGGTACAGAAATGATTGAATGACTGATGGAACTATATGGTTACGGATGGATTATCGATAGAACACGTACTTTGACCTGGCACTTGACCTGACCTGTGGGATTGAGGTAGTCTATGATCAAGATGATACAGGAGTGTCTCGATCCGCTCTATGGCTTCCTCCAACACAAGAGGCAAGTAACTTGACCGTCGCTCAAGATACAGGATCGGTAAGTAGCATCATGGGTAGCTCCTGTGACGGGGCGCATTTTAGTCATATTTCGTACTCTTGGACATAGACTTATCACTAGAACAGTTGGTTATCAAATATTACTTTAACATCTTATACAGTTTTTTCCTCACAGGTTGCAAATTGTTATCAAATGTTTAACTGCTACAGCTCTTACAAATTAAACTTATTATATGCTTTTATGTGCTCATACCATGCTCGTCTGTAAAGTTATAACCGAATCGATAGAGCCAAAGTTGATAATTGATTCTTAATATTGGTTCCCCGAGTTGGTGTCTGGTATCGTTTGTGTCCAAGTCTGGATCACCCTACGGGGATAGTAATCATCCTTGGCCAAACCTGATTGGCATGTTCGTCTGGATCAAGCTAGAATTCCAATTATCATTAATGTAAATATTGATTATGGTTATATCTTGATAACAGCTTGGCTTAATTAAATTACTTAACCTTTCTGTTACGGGATTATTTGCCGAGTAAACCTTGCTAACATGCATTTCATTTTGTTGTTTTATGAAATGTCTGTCATGTCTTGATAGTGAGTTCACTAAAAATAATGATGCAGAATGTCGAGCCAGTGCTCGAAGACTACGTGGAGTATTGGCCTACTGAAGACTAAACGATCACCTTTGCGATTGCACTTTTAAATTTTGGAATAATCTAATTGTGTGATATGTTGTTTTGGCCATGTTAGGCCTATCGATGTATCATAATTCTGTACACTTTGGTATTGTAATAATGTCATTTGAACTATTTCTTGAATAAGAATGCACGGATTTGCCGTTGTATTCACAAACGCATCATTGTGTTTAGACCAATGAGGAAAGAAAAGATTTATAGAAAGAAAAAAATTACTCCACCTTTTTAAGCACATTGCGGGCCCGTTCGTTGTTCTCGCTCCCGGTAGAATGGGAAGCGGGGCATGACACTCCATTGTGGACCTCTAGCCCGATAGCCCAGCAATGCAGTTCTCCCTCGACATCCTACGCCTCATGGCCACACATTTCGACGACTCCCCATTAAAGTAACTGTAAGAATAAGCGATGCTCTTAAGCCTTGGTAGGCTGTAGACCTCTGTCAGAATAGATTCCATTAGACCGTTGTGCATCACATCCAACTGCTCAATATTGGATATTCTGGTTACCATGCCAGGCGGTGGCCTCATGTTTTGTGTTCCAATAACAGAATTGCATGGCTAGAGTAAGGTCATCATATTTTGAGGTGCCATGTCTAGCATTTGGGTTCAGTTTTACGGACGACACCTATCAGCAAAAGCCCAAGCTTCATTTGGGTTCAGTTTTGCTGACGGCAACCCATCAGCAAAAGCCCAATTCTAGCTTCATTTGGGTTAGTTTTACTGATGGCATCCCGTCAGCAAAGCCCAATAGAAACACTGATAGTTTAAAGTTTCTTCAGCAAAACTACCTTTAGTGACGGGGTTTGTCTCTGTCATTGAAAGTTCGACATCTAGTGACAGAATTCTTTCCGTCATTGAAACTTTGTCATTAAAAGTCTATTTTCTTGTAATGTTGATATCGATCATAATTAGGTTTAATGAGTTTGTTTTCAAAAAATAAATTTAAGGTCAGACCTGATGTTAAAATCAATATATAAACGAGTTACGATACTGTAAAGCAGATTTTCTTAAATAATTAGATTGTGTTTTATTTAATTATCCTCCCATTAGTTTTAGCAAATATCTTCAACCTAAAAATATAATGAAAATTAGTTTCTTAATTTTAGAGCGAAAATTGGGATCCAATTATCACAAGTTTAATGTACTTGATTGTCACCAACCAGGTATCTCACTCTATAGAAGGTAGATATACTCTTTTTCAATTACAACTCCATAAAAGTCCCAATTATGGTTTTTGCCCCCAAATACTTTATGATCTTGACTGCCACTAACAAATCATAAAATATTGGTCAATTCCGATCATGTATATTTCTTATTTAGCGAGAGAAAGGCATACAAACCCATGAATTGATGCCAACAACGTCATATGCGTGTCCTTTTACTAAATCCATCACATAGTTAACAAAAGCGCATCACTTAATAGTAGTGTTTATGGCTCAATCGCCACTGATAACCATATAATTAGTACAAAGTACTCTATATATTTGAAATAACATAGGTTTATGGATAATTCTTAAAAGAATTTTAAATATAATATAGACTTGAAATAATTGGAAAAACTAAGTCATGAAAATTACAACTAAATTTAAAATTTATTCTAATCAAACACATTAAGATGCCCAGGGGGGTTCCAATACTTGAATCACCAAGTCACGTTCTTTAATTAACTAACTATTCAAAATGCACCTTTCTAAGAAACCAATATGAAAAGCAAAATTAAAATCTAACGCACTCAAGAATACTATTGTAATTTCAATATGAAAAACTTGGGGTTTCTTATCTACTAATTAATCCAATTAATTAATTTTACTTTATTTAGAATAATTTAAATTATCTAGCAAAAAATCGAATCTCATTATTTTTGCTTACTAATTAATTGGACCACATGCAATGTTTTATGCTATTAAGTTAGGTAACTAACAGTAGAGCGATCATAGTATCCTAATAATTATTACGCATATAATCAAATTATAAGCATAAATAGTATAAAAATAATAATATAAATTTCCATACGCAAGCATGTTTCATATAACAATAAATGCATGAAAATCTTTAAAGTTCAATTAAAATAATTCTAAAACTATTTTTTAAAATTATTTTAGCTATTAAATTTTATTACATAAATTTTTTATGTTGCATTAAAACTATTTCTAATGCATGGATTTAAATTTACATTCAAATTAAAATTTGATTAAAACAAAATTCTAAATTAAAATTTCAAAATTATTGCAATTTACTAATTTATCTCGTAAATTATTGCAAGAATTATTTTACATAAAAATCTTCTTATCGCATAACAAAAACATGTAAATTAAAAATCTAAAATTGCAACTATATATTAATTTTATAACATAGTCCAAATTTTAAATTTCATAAATTATAAAATTACAATGAATTAAAAATTAATCTTTAGCAATTTTAATTAATTTGACATCATAAAGTATACCTCTGTAGATGGGCTCTGATACCACTATAACTCTACGTGTCTAATCTAATTAGAATAGTGGAAGTAGTAAATTTCAAAACTTAATTCATATCGTAAATACTCATTATTACGTAATACATGTTATGAGTGAGGGAGA
Source organism: Scilla litardierei (assembly GCA_030789695.1). NCBI lineage: Eukaryota > Viridiplantae > Streptophyta > Magnoliopsida > Asparagales > Asparagaceae > Scilla > Scilla litardierei. Next base: position 768,310,577 of record CM061142.1, on the reverse strand, counting down.
CTTATGGTCTCCCCTCCTTCATTATCCACCATAACATCCCTTCACCATGTAGTGAGGTGAACCCTTGGGCTACCTCCTATACTATGAATGAATAAAAGGATATCATGGGCCATGTCCATGGTTGCTCTTTCTCCAAACACGTTATTAGCACGAAGCTCTAGGAAAAAAAATTTGAGCCACAAAATTTTATTCCATCTTCCCCACATATTTTCCCTCTTGCGAAGGAATCTAGTTGTTGTGGCAAAGTTTCTGCGACGACGAGTGATAGATTACTTGCAAGGCATTGCGGAAGCGGGGATTTTTTCTATCTACGGATTCTTTTGGTTCTTCCCTAGATCATTGATATAGAGGTATACTTCTTTTCCCGTAGATATAGATTATGGATCATAAATTTTTTATTACATATGCAAGTTTCTTATAATAATCAAATCAAAAATATAAATAAAAACTATTTTATTACAAAAAAATATCTCCATTATTGTCTTCATCTCTGTTGACGACCAACCCGCCTGAAGCAGCATGCCAAAGGATTTTCCGGTGACATCGCCCGAAGCGATCGCTTGCCCGGAATGAACCACCGGATTGATCTCCTACTCTCCTTGTTGATGCCTAAGGCCCCGAAGGCCGGATCAGCGTACAAATCAACCATGTCGTCGGCCCCGACGGCCGTATCGGTTACAGACATTCATCGCCAAAGGCCCCAAAGGCTGGATCGGCGTCCGGATAGGATGGACACCTAGGTCCTAGTTCATTTCATTCATGATACAGATTTATATGCTCATTAATTTGTTTATTCCTCTTAATCTAAAACTGATAATGTTCTGAAAATTTTATGGCTAAAGGTTTGGACTATCTTCTACAACTTTCATGTTGTGAACTTTGTCTAATTTGGACTGTAAATAGGAGTAAGAATTTAATCTTTCCAACATGTCTGATTTTATCAGTCTGGACACCTTTCACGAAAACAGTGATCAGTCCTTTAATACTTAATGAAAATATTTCTTGTCTAAATGTACTCATTTTCTTAGTTTTAAATATTTTTGATGCATTTTTAAGGTAATTGCCTGGTTTTAACAATAGAAAAATTGTAAAAATCATTGTATTGTGAATTGGCGACTTGTTACTCGCCACGAAAAATTATATTGAACTGCTACATGAACTCATGAAATATTGTGGACGAGATAGATGCATCTGTTATGGTGCAATCATACATAAATGATTGAATGACTGATGGAACTACATGGTTACACATGGATTATCGATTTATAGACCACGTACTTTGACCTGGCACTTGATCTGACCTGTGGGATTATGGTAGTATATAGTCAAGATGATACAGGAGTATCTGGATCCTCTTTATGGCTACCTCAACTCCCAAGGCAAGCAACTTGACCGTCGCCCAAGATATGGGGTCGGTAAGTAGCGTCACGGGTAGCCCCTATGACGGTGCACATTTTAGTCATATTTCGTACTCTTGGACACAGACTTATCACAAGAACAGTTGGTTATCAAATATTGCCTTAACATCTTATGAAGTTTTTTCCTCACAGGTTGCAAATTGTTATCAAATGTTTAACTGCTTCAGCTCTTACAAATTAAACTTGTTATATGCTTCTTTGTACTCACACCATGATCGTCTGTAAAGTTATAACTGAATCGATGGAGCCGAAGTTGATAATTGTCATTCTTAATATTGATTCCCTGAGCCGGTGTCTAGGATCGTTTCTGTCCAAGTCTGGATCACCCTACGTGGATAGTAATCATCTTTGTCCAAACCTGACTGGCCTGTTCATCTGGATCAAGCTAGAATTCCAATTATCATCAATAAAAACATTGATTATGGTTATATCTTGATTCCAGCTTGGCTTAATTAAATTTCTTAACCTTTCTATTACGAGATTATTTGTCGAGTAAACCTCGCTGACGTACATGTCATTTTGTTGTTTTATGAAATGTCTGTCAGGTTTTGATAGTGAGTTCACTAAAAATACTGATGCAGAATGTCGAGCCAGTGCTCGAAGACTACGTGGAGTATCTGCCTACTGAAGACTAGACGATCACCTTTGCAACTGTACATTTAAATTTTGGAATAATCTAATTGTGTGCTATGTTGTTTTGGCCATGCTAGGCCTATCGATGCATCGTTATTCTGTACACTTTGGTATTGTAATAATGCCATTTGAACTATGTCTTGAATAAGAATGCAAGGATCTGCCGTTGTATTCACAAATGCGTCATTGTGTATAGGCCAAGGAGGAAAGAAAACATTTATAGAAAGAAAAAAAATACTCCACCTTGTTTGAAGAACATTGTGGGCCCGTTCGCGTTCTCGCTCCCAGTAGAATGGAAAGCGAGACGTGACACTCCATTATCGACCTCTAGGCCGACAGCCGAGCAATGCAGTTATCCCTCGACATCCCCCTCCTCCTGGCCACCCATTTTGACGACTCCCCATTGAAGTAACTGTAAGAATAAGTGAAGCTCTGAAGCCGTGGTAGGGTGTAGACTTTGTCAGAATAGGTTTCGTTAGACCGTTGTGCATCACATCCAACCACTCAATACTGGATATTCCGGCTACCATGCCAGGCGGTGGCCTTATGTTCTGTGTTCCAATAACAGAATTGCATGGCTAGAGTGAGGTCATCATATTTTGAGGTGACACGTCAAGCATTTGGGTGCAGTTTTACTGATGGCACCCGTCAGCAAAAGCCCAAGCTTCTTTTGGGGTCAGTTTTGCTGACGTCAACCCATTAGCAAAAGCCAACTCTAGCTTCATTTGGGTTTGTTTTACTTATGGCATTCCGTCAGCAAAGCCCAATAGAAACACTGATAGTTTAAAGTTTCTTCAGCAAAACTACCTTTAGTGACGGGGTTTGTCTCTGTCATTGAAAGTCCGATATCTAGTGACAGAATTCTTTCCGTCATTGAAACTTTGTCATTAAAAGTCTATTTCCTTGTAATGTTGATAGCGATCATAATTAGGTTTAATGAGTTTGTTTTCAAAAAATAAATTTAAGGTCAGACCTGATGTTAAAATCAATATATAAACGAGTTACGATACTGTAAAGCAGATTTTCTTAAATAATTAGATTGTGTTTTATTTAATTATCCTCCCATTAGTTTTAGAAAATATCTTCAACCTAAAAATATAATGAAAATTAGTTTCTTAATTTTAGAGCGAAAATTGGGATCCAATTATCACAAGTTTAATGTACTTGATTGTCACCAACCAGGTATCTCACTCTATAGAAGGTAGATATACTCTTTTTCAATTACAACTCCATGAAAGTCCCAATTATGGTTTTTGCCCCCAAATACTTTATGATCTTG